>JAHZNL010003508.1:0-10855 GCA_027744575.1 Lepidocyrtinus sp. AM51 | reverse complement strand
TAAATGTAGTTTTGGTTTGATTGTGACATAATTGACAAAGCCTTAGAAAAGGTGGACAGGGATATATGTCCTTTTAAAATTTCAAAATGATTTGGTGACGATAAAGTCAGAACCACTTTTGAATCACTAATCTTGGATACGGGGTCGAAAATAATTGCTTGTCTGTTTTTAATTAATCAATTCTAATTTCTAAGGTATTGTTCAATTGTTGCACGTACTGCATTCACTTTACACGACACTCCACTCATCTCATCTCTCTCTAGATCCCATCAATTTTTAAAGAATGAGATAATGATCCTGCAGCGATCTGATATAATCGCCCACACACAAAAGACCGATAAAACTACAAGAGATTTATATTTGGGAAGCACTAATAAAAATGCTAATGTTTATGGTTCGACGCAAGTCAGTAAGTTAATTATTATTGTGGCTGACATAGGTATTTGAACTGTAGAACATGACAGGAGCCGCTGCAGCCATCAGCGTGTAAATCGTAAATTGTAAAAACTTAATAGAAGCAGAAGAATATGTTTAGGTAATTTTGTGTATTGACTTGGCCTGGTGAATTTGATTTGGACTTTAAGCACACATACATTTTCCCCTTCATGATGATAATGATGATTTGAATGATTATTCTTTATGGTTATGCAACACATCATGCATATTAAAGCGATATTGCGTATAGAGCTTCATTCACTTAAGCAAAAAATATTATACTGAATGTTTTTCTAGATCATATCATTAAAGCGATCATAAAAGGACTGTATATTTAGGGCACACCACCGTAAACAAAAAGGCACTAATTTTTGCGTGTTTCAGGCTATAACGATAAAAATATTTCCATTTTTGTTTACAAAAGCTAGCAAAAATGGAGAAACATATTTTTTGTGGAGTATTTAATAAGAAACACATGCAAATACGCAATAAATGCTAAAAAAACGTCCCTAGACGGCATTTAGCATGCATATCGGCAACGGCTATCAAGAACACTGTATACTGTAATTACAATCACAAACCTCTTTAGTCAAAATTAAGCAGGGTTTTATAGAAAGGGATATTATAGTAGGCAATTATAATTGTTTCTGGTATTTCGCTTACCTTTCCAAGTTAGACAGCATCCAAACACACTGTCTACTCTTCAATATAGGTCAATTAGGTTTTAGGACTTGATCACTGCCTGACTCTTTGAGACAACTGCGCAACACACAAATTTAAATATTGCACAATATCATAGAATATCGTTAATCACTCAAATGTATTATCTCCAGACATAAAAGTTAAACTACAATAGAGAAGGGAAAATGCACTCAAAACAAATGTTTTTAGAAAAGGCTTGCATGCATGCACATTGTTGACCATCAAGGGAATCAAGACAAAAAGCATTTATTTACAAAAAATCTTATCAAAATATATAAAAGGCAATAAATGGACTGATATGAAAAAGCGATAAGCAACTCCACGTCTGTATATATTTTATGTGTTTGCATGGGTGTACATCTATGTATGTAAATATGCTTGTATTTTATGAAGTATTTTTCTCGCAACAATTGCTAGAAAATCGCCCTGTATCATGTTGATCAAACTTTGCAATTAAACTTTTTCCTATAAGATCGCTGATTCCTTCGTTTGATATTTTTTGGTGCGTGCGTGTACTCCTCAAGATTTTAAATAAGATGGAGAAACACCATAGATGTGATGAGCACGCACTAAAACAATAAACAAAATTTTATGATTTTTATTGTTTCACCTCAAGTTTTACTTTCAACCTAAACAACGCAATGGTCAGCGTTTTTTGTGATAAATTAAGTGGCGAGCTTAAGCACCCCAAAGTCAGCAAGAGACGTTGCTACTGATCTGATCTTGTACTTTATCAACTCATTAATTAAATTCAATGTCTATGTTGCCCCACGTGCCTTGATATTACCTATTTTTATACTTTATTTCATTAAATCAACTAGAGAAAAATTTGGAGGTTGTTATTTTCACTCCGTATAATTAGAGTGCTTCGTATGCCTACTCCGGGACTGAACAAGTACATAAACATGTACCTAAATTTTGATTCTTTGCCCACTTTCACGTGATCAATACCTTCCAAGAAGTGATTCAGAGGAGAATTCAGGCCACGCTAATGAAATGTATATTTTTAGAGTGAAATTGGACTTTGGTCGGTGAGGAAATTAGAATGCCACATAAATTCTGAACACGAACCTTTCTTGAAAACTTCCCATTTGCTCAACACCATAGCCATACAACTACTACCTGGAGTATAATACCAAGCAGAGTCTCGTTTTCTTCCTCAATTAAGCATACTGGTCTTTAGACTTTATTGTACCCACACAAGTACCTATATTCACCTTACATCACTTGTCATTAGTGTCAATGCCTGGATTCATTGAAGTTTCAACACACCTTCCCTACTTTCCTTTCTCACCTAACGTGAGCCCTACTTACAACTTACACCAAAGAGAAAGGCTATTTTGGCCTATTTCTATTTCGCATTCAATGTGTATGTACACATTGAAGGTGACTCATGGAAATATTCGTGATCCATGAAAACAATGAAATTCCAGAAGGAATAAATTAACTATTCCTATTTGGCCTGAATCATCAAGATGAAATCTGTACAACCTAATCAACACATTTCCATATGTTTTAATAAATCGAAATCAACTTTTTACACTAATGCTCACACCCTGATGACAATTCGTACCGGTCAGGTAAAGGACATTGAAAACCAAAGACCTCGAATATTTATGTACATATTTTCAACCTTATCTTTGATCTGTACAGCGTGACTTGATTGAATTTTACCTTTTCTTGGAACACCAATTGCAGCACAACATTCCAACTCCAGAATTCTAAACTGATCACTTGGAATAACTTTAGGGAAACCTTTAGTTTCAATTATTACAAACACTTGTACTCCATTCAGCAGCTTAAATTCCTCTAATTCACATGAACCCAACCAAACTTATTTTTATTTTCCGATTCCCAAAAAAAAATCCCACAGACAAAAAACACTTATTTCGAAAAGTCTTTGCTTTCTGGTAGACTGGAGAAGGGAGCAAAAACACTCAAATTATTTCCACTAGCTCAGCTTACATCATCACGACTGTGACGTGATGGTCGCACATTCCACAGAGGCTAATGAAAAAGTTAACCTTATTTTTCCCAGCCAGTCGAGCCGAATGAATTGACTATACCTACAACATTTTTCCTAACCCAGAAGCCATAAAACACTGGCTAAAGCGTCAGTCCTATGTAAACCATTAGATTTACACTTGAGTTACGAAGGCCATTTGTATATCCCTACATTGAATAAACAGTTCATGCTGCGCTTACTTGTCCATATCCGTTCTTATTCTAAACACGTAGAAAATATGACAAAAATTGTTGGTCTGCAAATGGACATTCATATGCGATATTGATAACAACATCATGCTTATGCTGTAGTGCTACATGGTGACATTGCGACCAAGAGCTGTTCTCTTGATATCATGAACCAACTGACATGCTCGTGGAATGTGTTACTTTAGTACTCCGCAATGTCCAAACTTTTTAAATGAACGTGAGTATTGATTTGACCGATGTGGTTACACTTACGCCATCATATCAAACACAAACACCATGTTTTTGCGTAACAGAACAGAGCAAAACCCTTCTGAATTTTATATTACCATTTCGCATGACTCCATTATCCCCTGATACTAAAAGGAAACCATGTTGCCAATGGAAACAGTAGGAAAACAAGGAAGGTTTTCCATTCATCCGTCATGTCATCGTGGAACTTTTCCAGTCCGAGTTGGACGAACAAAAGCATTTTTTAACGTCATTTTTATGCACAACCCCCTACGCACACTCCGGGAGTTCTCCATTTTACCCATCTACAACCACATGCGTCTATTAGACAGGGTCATATTTGCTTTGCTTTATTGAGATTTTAAAAAATCAATAGCATCTCAAAAAATAATCTTTTTTGCTGTTGCCATGTTTCTAATCCTTTGACATGGCGTGGTGTGCTAATAACAATAACGAGCAAGTGTAGAGCCCACGCGACTTTTTGTTTTGGTCAGAGAATCACTCATCTTTTTTTGACTGGTGTCATGACAAGTTGTCATCTTCATATTGTTCTGGTTGGGCTCTGGTGCATAGAATAAATATAAAGTATGGAGATTTATTTCGAATCAAGCTGTGCAAAAATGTGAAATTACACGTGTGCAATACTAATACTGTGTACTCATCATGGGGTCATTAAATATTTATTAGTGACTTCCTTTCTCACATTCCAAAATTCCAAAAACGTATTCTTTAGCCAGTTTAGCCAAATTCCATTTCACTTTTTAAATGTATTTTTTGGGCGTATAGTACAAATGGCAAATAGTCTTGATTTGAGAATGATGATGATTACTGTGTGGAATAGTCATGACTCGCTGCACTTTTGTAGAAACCATGATGTCATGTCGTCATCATTTTCAGACGAGCATCGTATACAAACCCATGCACAATTTTGTGCAGTTTCAGTAAGTCAATGATGTGATTACTGAAGGCAACCACGATGATTCATTGGAATAACAAGATGACGTAGGATTTCTAGTAAAGGTTGAAGCTAATGGCTTTTGGAATATTCGACTTTGCTCAGATGCATTGAAATTGAAGCACACCAGACCAAATAATTTACACTTCCTCGACATGATAATAGCCAAGCAGAGATGTGATCATGCTCCAAATTGCTAATTTGGCCTTTGGCTCACGCTTCACACCTTCGGTAACTATTTACTCTATACAGATAGGAAAGTTTCAACTTTAATTATGATTTACTTACTTTGATCCTCTGCTTCCAGATAAGGTCTTATCTCATTCTTAATTCCAAACCAGTTTGGTTCTTAAACTCTTTAAAAGTAAAACTACATTCACTTTTGCCACTTTCAATTAGATAAACCCTCCCAGATCAGTTTAGTTTTGGTTTCTAGGTACAATATATCGAGTGAGATTGTCACCGACCGTGTGAACGGATACGAGTAAATTATATTTCATATCGTACCATCCTCCCATTCAATCTATCCATAAACTTTAATGTCTTTTATTGTGCCCAACCTATTTAAACTTCTTTAGAAAGAAAACCAACAATATCCTCATTAATGACCAAGACCAACCACGAAAAAATCCTCTTGCACATTCATCCCCACCACGAAAACAACACTTGTCAACTACCTCGTGTACTCCTCCTTAAAAAACTTAGCAATACAAAATTTTCTTCAGTAAAATCAGTAATATTCACGGTTAATTTTTCGCTTTTCTCAAGTTTGACTTCGTTTAGAAAACCACAAAACCGTTCTTTTTTCATGCTTGCATCTCTCCTGTCACAAGGCGTACTGCTTAGCTTAAAACATCATCCCAGTTTTTACTTTAGCTGAAGACTTAAGAATTTCTAAGAAATTCACAGATAATACATTTTACTTCCCATCAGCCGACCCGTGTGCTTTTCTTGTTTTATCACAGTTTCAGATACGATACAATCTCTCTTGTCCTCAACACTTAAGCTTTTCTATTCCTTAGTAAAATTCCTCTCGAAAACTGTACTCTACCGTCAAGAAAATCCCGTCACCGCGACAAAACTTGAGACCAACAACCACACACGACAACTAACAATTCCCTTTACGTCTACACGGATCTTCTATTCTCAGCCAGATGAGGAAAAGAATGTTCTGTGTGATTACTAAATATAAAAAAATCCCGAGTATAATTTTTCACACTCGGTACAATCGTACACTCTCTTCTTAGAAAAATCCCACCGTAATCATCCTCACACAATCATCTTGAAGAAGTAAGTGAACTTGAGAAAGAGAAATAAACGGATGATGTTTTGGTGATGGTTGTTCTCTTCTTACTGTTCATTCTAAACTTTGTGTACAACGATCCAACAAAAAATCAACATGAGCAAAAAAAACGAGATTACTTCTTGCTACTTTTTACTCCTACCTTTTCGCCTTGGAATATTCTTAAGCAGTGTTAGTACATCCAAGTGTACATTCACTTTTTCGAAAGATGTGAAGAAACAAGAAACACTAGCACACGAGATGATAGAGAGGCTAGGTGGCTAGGAGAAGCACACAGTTAAGCTCAGAAAAAATTGTAAACATTAACGTTACTTAAAGACTTACGAGAGCAATGCAATACGACGATTTGCGAGATGTACATATTTACCTATATACAAACATTACATGGATTATGGGCAATATTGTGGCATTGCATGCAGCATCTTCATTTCAAACAATGTAGTCATACATTAGACTCCTACATGAGGAGTGAATGTGTGGAGCTGAAAAAGGGCAAAAAATATCAGTCTTTTTACCAACTTTATACTTTGTAGGTCTCCATGCTTTAGAAAGAGAGTAGGATTCTATGTACTTAAGACATTCAATTCTTATTCTACTCATCTCTATTTTCCTTTGAGAGCTTAAGATCATCTTACTCTATATCTGCCCACATTAACTTACATGAATATTGCAACGTTGCCTGGTTGGTAAAATTGCATTAGAGAAACTTTCAAAGAGTTCTTGAAGCTCAAGACAGCTCGTGTGAGTGAAAAAATAGTACAAAGCCTAGTCTTGACAAAGCCACCAACACGTTTTTTTGCATACCCTTTGAGTTTCAAATATGCAGATAAAATGGAAAAATGATGAAGACTAATGCTTTAATCTATACTAACATTCCCTTACTGAAGAGAGCAGGTTTATCACTTTTATAAGCCTTTTTATTGTCATCATGTCAGTGCAATTGTGTATTGGGTTCATTGTATCGTACCTGCATATTCCTTATGCACCTTGGTACGCTGCATTGCATTTTGTCTTGCCACAATTTTTTTTAGACTGAAGTCATTTTTCATAAATTAAGTATGCTAAAGCCTTATAGGTTCGATGGTGGAAAAAAATATGAATATATAAATGGACTCATCAAGGCTTAAAACTCATGACCACAGAATAGAGCTACCAGTGCAACTCAGAACTCACTGCAAAAAAAAGTTTGTATGAAAGCGTTCAATGAGAAGATAAAAAAATGATTGTATTCTAGATTGTAGTACGGTTATGTTTACAATTTTGTGAAATTGTCATGCATCTGCAGAATAGAGCTACCAGTGCAACTCAGAACTCACTGCAAAAAAAAAATAAGTTGGTATGAAAGCGTTCAATGAAAAGATTAAAAAAAAAATGATTGTATTCTAGATTGTTGTACGGTTATGTTTACAATTTTGTGAAATTGTCATGCATCCGTTGCGAATTACTTTAGATAGCAGAGAGGTACCTTATCGCTGTTACACTTAAAGCTCCCTAAAGGTTCAGTTTTCCTAATGCATTGAGTTAAACGGTCATCATAACTTAAGATTAGGAGGTGCTGAAGGTGCTCTATGCGCTTCTTGTACGATACTCCACATTTTTCCAATGCTTGTGACATGACAAGATACGGTAGATAAAATTGGCTCACCGTTGTTTTCTAACACTTTTAGAGAGAGAAGAAAACGTAACAATGGATTTCAAGCGTATTGTTTGCATGTTACAGTTATCTTGACTTCGTATAGGTAAGTATACTTTGTACGAAATTGAGTGTGAAATCGAACATTATTGTCCTTGTTCTGTGAAAATTTATTGATGTAATATTTTATCCTGATGATCACGACTATCATGTAGATCATAGACATAATCATAGAGCTTGTTTCTGTTTGTACCGTACACTAAAGCATAAAAATTTAGTGAGCAGAGGCAAAAATACCTCCATACATCCATAATTGATTAAATGGGTAGAAGGGCCAGCCTACTTTAGGCAAAATATCAAAATGGAATTGTAGATGTGGGCAGCTTGAGACCATTGCCATTTGGCTAAAATGGAATAAAGTGAATACAGATAAATTGCAAGTATTTGTATTCATTGTACAGAACAGACCTTTCTTCCCAACATCCATAATCATAATCCTTCACCGCCAATTTTATGTAATGCAATGCGGACAAACAAGCTGCAATAACAAGGCTCCATACTTTTATTCGCCTTTTGTTGTGCAAAACCACTCTATTCAGGGAGGGAAAAGCTTTGTTACACGAACATCCGCAAAAATAAACTAGCGCCTAGGCATTTAGGCAATACGATAGTGGCAGCAGTGGGAAGGAAGAGGCTACTTTATTGTTATTTTCTCCTTGAAATAAAATCTTCATTTTTCAGTTCAAACTAACTTAAAATTTCCATTTTTATTTTACACTAACTATGCTTCGCCCTCAAATAAAGTGAGAGTGAAATGGCAAATTTATTTTGATTATTCTAACCTTTCCTCCAAACTAATGTATTTTATTCAAGGGAATTTCAAAGAATGGAGATGATCCTAGGGCAAATCAAGTGGAGAAGAAAGCTAAGAGAGCTATGGCATCCCATGTTGTCTGGGCTTAGAAATTTATATACCTAAAGGAATGCATATGCATATGAGTTCGAGCCAGGGAGGGAGTGTTCTTGTCAATGATCTGAAATGAAAGAAAAAGAGAACATAAAAATGTCTCTCATTCCTTTCCAAAATACGCATGTTTTCTTCATGTTGGCTCACAGGAAGGAAAAAATATCAACTCACGAAGGAAGACGCCGCACCGATGTAAGACATGGAAGGAATGTTGGCTTTTAGACAAGATGAATTTTAAGAGGAAATGGAAGAGTAGGAGAGTTTTAGCTGAAAGCTCGCCACAAGCAAACTGAACGTTTATGGATAACAGATGCGCTGCGTTGGATTCAATATGCGTGGATTTTTTTTTCTCAAAGTTGTTTTGTCTAGACCAGAACGCGTGATGTGATGCGTGATCTATGGTTGATGATGACTAGTGGGGAACACGCTGTGTGGCTAAAACATTGTAAGAAAATATACATTTTTATTGTGGAGGATAAAATGAAGACATGTCATCTTCATTAAAATGTGTACTTTAGAAGAGAAACCTACGCAAAGATTTTGTAGGTGTTTGGGCATGGCTTCATTAAAAGGATGTGATGCTGTTCTCCTGCTGGGGAGCAAGACAATTTTGAAATTTGGAAACCAAAAGAATATTATAGCTTATGAATAATGACATGAAAGTGAAAGCTGAGACTTTAATCACATTTGCATTAAATGATAGGTACACCTGAATTACAAAATGTAACAGAATGCTTCACTCACGAACATTTCATTAGCAATGTAAACCACTCTGAATCGTACGTAGCTGTCAGCTTGGGTTCATGTGCCATGGGCTTCATTCCATCCCATCCCGAAACTCAATATTACCTTTAGACGGTATGGTCGATGCCATGGATGGAATTTTTCTTCCTGCCCAGAAGGTCAACTAAGACCTTGTTTCTTATTTTGGTAAAAATGGGAGGAACTTGCTAAATGCCACATGCAGCATCATCTTGTTATGCACTCGTGTAGCAGATGCTATGCACTCTTGAGCATACAAAGATGTTTCCTCTCGATTTATTACAGTGCAGTTGTGTCTGTAATGAGCGTAAAACGTAACTGATTCTTATCAAGTTTCGGGGCATAGGTGGGTGGCTGTGACAATCAAGAAAGGAGATACAGCATAAGATACTATATTGCATTAAGGAAAAGTGAAAGACCGAGCCTGTTTCCATTTATCAACAATGAGTAACCCATTATTGCAACAACTCTGCGCAATTTGCTTGTTTACTTATGCAATCAGGACGTTATAAATAGGCAGATATACTTAACAATAAGTAAACAAGTTAGTTGTCCATTAAAGAATGTCTATTTACCTAACAGAAAATTGGAGGTTTCGGTGCATAATGCAGAGTATGGTCAAATAAGAACTTTTTCCTTTTTCTGTTTCTATTGTTCACCTAGACCTCGTCAGTTCGCCGGCTGCACTGATAATAGAAACAAATGAGCATACAAGGCAATCATTAAGAATTTTATTGTTTAGGCTTCCAAACTAAATTCCCAAAAGGCAACAATGTAATGATACTTTAATGCCAGTAAAAGACAATGCCAGAGGTCTCTGTCTAAAACTGTAGACTATATGTAATTGACAAGTACCACCTCCAAATAGAGAAGGAGAGAAGTTACGTTAAAATCAGCCATATAATACATTTACCCTATAAAAGCACCCGAAGACATCGAATTCCTTTATGTCCCCATCCGAATCTAATGTAGTGCAGGTGCTTCACCAAGAATTTATCATTCTATCTGCAACTTGCAGCGAGTAGCTTTAAAGGAGCAAAATCCCAATATCCAAATTAAATTCAGAGTTCACTTCCCAAAGGAAATAACTTTTTACTGCATTCTCCAAATCCCATTAGCGAGCTTAATTGCCTCGTGACATGTCACTGAAAATAGTTTTACTCTTACTTCCACCTCCACCTAGGTTAGATGTGTAGGTGTGAAACGAAATGAAATTATTTCTTCCATCGCGTCCTATCGTTCCATCTATATCCAGTAGCTTTCATTATGATACTTTGGCACGAAAAGACAAGAGGAACCTAAAGAATTGGTACAGAACATGTAATCTCACACCACCAGGCAATTCTAACACTGGCCCCGCATCTAATCCACTTTTCCTAGCCTCGTTTTACGAATACGAAATCGGAGAAGAGGAAATAGCAATTTGTTTTAAAAGCATCGGAATTACACTTGAAAGAGCCAACATTCTTACATTCTAATCCATCCTGTGACTTCATTAGATAAAAAAGGGTTAACTCGGGTAACCCAAGCCCTCTTTTTCTTTCCGCATTGCACGGGCTTCGTTGACGAGCAGAAGCAAGATGAAAGCAGGAAGTTAAGATGAGTGAGCAAATTAGCGTTAAGTATAACCATCGGAAAACAGGGATCTTTCAAGAA
>JAHZNL010003507.1:0-11472 GCA_027744575.1 Lepidocyrtinus sp. AM51 | reverse complement strand
AAATTATTTCAACCAAAATATTATTGCAACATGCAAGCCAAAAGTGGTTGAGTAGTCAGAGCAAAAGATTTCCAGCGAAATCCTAGGTAAAATTACTTTTACCGAGTAGACCTTTCCTTATAACAATGAGCAAATGAGCTTGATAAGTAATGAAAGCAGCAAATCCACTCATTTTATTCTGTTTCTTACTACCGGAAAGCATCGTGTTAGTAATGAGTGAAGAAATCGGGAGCTTTTAGACCTCAAGAGAGTAAAAGGCAAACATCTCCAAGATTTTTGTTTCGCTGCACCCAGTCAAACCACTCTTTAGGAGTAAGTAGATCTGAAGGAAGGAAGCCTAAGCTTCTGTCACTGATTACTATCGTGCATGGTCTAGACTTTTAGAAAAGGATGGATCTGCTCTGATGGCTCATTAATATTGCACGATTTATTCTGACAGAGCTACACATTTTCTGTCTTGATTTTACCTTTGAAAAAGCACTACAAAGGAAATGCTGCATTGCAATATAGTTCCTGTACAGTCCAATAAAGGAAATTGAGTTGTGTATAAAGCAGACATTGCAGATTCTTGACATGCAATCAGTATCACGAAATTAGGTCACATGTAGAAAGTTACATAAGCCAAATTTAAATTTATTTCTTCCTCTCGCAGAAAATTATGAACGATGCGGAGGAAAAAGCGAGAGAGCACTTTGAGCAGAAGGATCGTGGCCAATCAAGTCAAATGAGCTTTTCAAAAACTTACATTAATGCCAAGAAGATTCGGGATGGCTTCGCCCTAGACGCCGAGAAAAATGTAGAGGGTGATGAGGGTGACGGGGGAAGGAAAGCGAGAGGGTCAGATGGACTAGCTCGTAAAGCGTACCTCAAGGCTGATGATTGGTTTGGAACTGATGTCAACCATACTTACAGTTCTGTCCATGTTCCTACCAGCATTTACGATTTAAGTAAGTTCAACAAGATTAGTCTTGTCTATGGTAACTTTTTACTCATTTCATGATGGAATCTATAAGGATACATTTGTTGATAAGAAAATCAATAAGTGTCCGCTGATATCCTACAGATCGATTTATTTATCTTTAGTTGGTGCCATGCTCAAAAGTTTGTTTTCACGAGTTGGGTGAAGTTTCCCCAATGTTTTTATTATTCACGTAGTGCATACGCTCACACGCACACTCTCGGGCAAATAAATTTCTACGGATTTCAGAATACATCAATCTGTCTTTATCAATACCTTCGCATTTCTTTTTATTTTCTAGGAGAAGATATATTGGAGGGTATCGCGTGGACCTCTATTCTCGATACAGTCTTCAAGTCTAACTTCGAAGAGAATCCTACACTCCTCTGGCAATACTTTGCGAGCTCTAAAGGGTTCATGCGACAATATCCTGGTGAGGATTCCTACATTTTTTTTATTATTTTTTCGGTTCACCATACCACACCAAGCAATTTAGGAAAGGGGAAGTAGTCCAATAAAAAATATCCCACGTAGCATTTTACATGATTATTTCTGACAAAAAAGAATGAAATACCTATACAATATCGTAAACTATCTGGAGAACATATTATAGCTCGAAACTCTAAGAATATTTTGCCACAAGTGAAATTCTATTGTTACCTGCCTAATAGAAAGTTTAGGTATGCATGCACGCCCTGATACCCGGATCAGGTGGAAAAGGCAAAAGGACATAAATTTCCAGAGAGGCGAATTTTTTACTACAATTTTTTTTGTAGAACATTAAGTTTCAAAGGTAGAGAGGATATGTGAACGGGAAGGATGAAGTAATATTTTTTTTTGGCATTTTTACAAAAAAAACTTAGGCTCTACATAAAAGATGTTACCATGGTGTGGGGCTCATGTCAGGTATCTAAGTTAATGTATTAAAATAAGGGAACCCCAGAAGTAGAACGGAAGAATCATTCGATGGAATTATGTTTAGGGAGTAATGGATTTTTTTTTCAGTATCCCCGTATATCACGAGCCCAAATGAAAATGTCAATATGATATAAAAAATCCAGTTATGATATAAGAACTAGGCTATTCTTATCATTTTATATATAGACTTATTTAGTTTGGTGTGGAAGAAACGAGAAAAAAATGCCAAAGTAATAATGTAGTAACAGTACAACATCAAAATTTTATGTCGTTCTTTTCTTTTTTTCCCTCGCTCGTTCCAAAAACGACCCATTGGCTTTTTGCTGAATGTCGTTTTCTTGATGGTGGATTGGATGCTTATTCCTCTGTGTAATAAAATGATAACACCACCTGCATACACCTATATTACTGTTGTTTCCTAAAACATGGAAAAATATCCTACTTTATTCGTCTATGGAAAGCGAGTAAATGGCCAAATGACAACTCCGACAGACACAACCCTGACATTTATGATTGTCGGACTAGGCCTTGGTACACTGCCGCTGCGAATAGTCCCAAAAATATTGTGATCCTCCAGGACGTTTCCGGCTCGATGACGGGACTCCGCCGGGAAATCGCCAAGCATGTCATATACACAATACTCGACACTCTCACGGATAATGATTACGTGGCGGTGCTGAACTTCACGGATTTTACCAATCCACTCGTGCCATGCTTCAAAGATAACCTAGTTCAGGTAAAGAGCAGGCTTGCATTTGTACATAAGCTTTTGTTACCTTTTAAGTTAAACTTAGATTAAGGTTGAATCGAATCACGTTCCGTGTTACAAAGATAGGTCAAATCAAATCTATTCATGAGGGTCTCTGTTGAAGCATTGTATTGAATTATAAATCAGGTAAATGTGTGCCTACGCAAAGTGTGTCTTTTATGTGGGATGCTGTGCTGGCCTAGAAAAATCTCGAATCTGTAAACAGACCGACCTCCGATTCAAAAGCCAAGGCTTTTATTCTTTCGGATCTTTAGGCGAAAGCCTGATCGAACTGAACAATATGGTTTAGTGGGTGATAATGTAATATGATCTCACAATCAGTTTTTATGTACTCTAAGCCAAACAGGGATGATAAGAATTGAACTTTTTTTTAAAGGGAAATCTCAGATTTCAGCTAAGCACACATAGTTATTCCTAGAACTTTAGTCATGTAACACGATTTTTCCTAGTCGGGATACACAAAATTATTATGCAAACTTTCGCTAAAGCTAAAGTACATTCAGATGTAATTCTATTCCCTAACGTAGGCTAATCTGGAGAACGTGAGGGAGTTCAAAGTGGCGCTGGATCAAGACCGAACCGCAGGAATGGCCAACTTTACTGAAGCATTAATTCGAGCTTTCAACATTTTAGAGCGGGTGAGTCTAAAGAATAAGCATTGTGGGTTGGAGTATTTGAAAGTCAAGTCGACCATCACTCTTTAGAGAAAAATACACAATATTATGCGTCGCTAAATGTAAAGCCTTCTCTTAGGTACACATTGTACCTTATGGAGTATAACATTACTTTCATTTTATGGAGTACCCCTAGCAACTAAAATTAAAAGGAGGTTCCCAGTCTCGCTAGAAAATAAAGATACAACCCTGTCGCCAGTAGGAATTCATTATGCATGAAAATGAAGACATTATTATATAGGGAACAGGTCTAAATGGAAATTTCTAATATTCTACAACATCAAGAACTTAAAATGGCTTTAGAATATTTTAGGCTGGTGCTGTTGGACCCAGGAACAGTAACTTTATAGCTGGGAGTCATGTAGAGTAGAATGTTTTATGAGGCAATCATGCATGAATCACGCCGACTACACAAAAACTCACCGTCAGTATCCTCCTGATCGTAAAACCATCCATCACGATTAAAGAAAAGGAAATGGGAGAGGCTGTAGAAAGCAAGATTAAAGATTGGAGGAAGAATAGATTAAAGCTTTAGATTACTTCCAGTCATATATCGTATGAATAATTATTTTAATTTTGAGTAGAGTATAAAATTTTCACACTTGATGTATTATAAAATGCTTTTGTCATAGAGAAAATTTTCTTTTATAAATAGACTGTGTGGATATGATTTTTTGAAGCGGTTTAACCTCAAGTGCCTATAGTTTGAACAGCACGTGCACTGGATAAACTTAATTAAAAGTAGGATGCTAATAAAGAGGAGCTTGTAACGTAAAATACAACAGACTAGACCACAGGCACAGGATGGAACTAGAGCTCATCATCATTTGTCATTAGCATCAAGTCAGTTTGAGTTGATTATTCAGCAAGTCTTTAGTAACAACGATGAATGGAAACTGTGGTGGTTTTATTAGGATGATGATGATGAGTAAGTAAAATGTAGTGGCATGACTTGCCTTCTCATTTTCATGGAGAAAGTTTACCCGCCTCACCTTTGCTCGTAGTTTCAACGTGGCCCTGACAGTTATTGATTAAAGAGAGCTAAATTTGGAAGAAAAGGCAAACGGGAGCAACTTTCGTTTTTCATGAAATGATGGCAAGAATTTATGATAATGATGATGAGAGGATTTTATGTAGGAAATGAGTTTTCAACATGATTTGGTGGATAGGTAGGTCTAATTAGTACAGTTAATCAGGTATTGAAGAGAAACCTCTTTTCATTTATTTTACAGTATCGAGATCCTTCTCTACAGGACTCAGGTAAGAAAATGTTGTAGCTTTCACATTAAATCTATGGAGAAACCTGGGCGAAAGTTTGTATGTATAACTCACGTTTTCTATACAACGTATAGCAAACTGCAACGAAGCAATAATGCTCATCACCGACGGAGCTCCTTACTTCTTTGACGAGATCTTTGGCGACCTGAACAACATGAACGTATCCGAAGGCCGTGGGAGGACTAGAGTCTTTACTTATCTCGTAGGAAGGGAGGTCACTGACACGAATGAAGTGCTTTATATGGCTTGCAAGAACAAAGGTGAGCTTAAGCGTTATTACATAATCTGTTCTAAAGAAGCGTAATTTTCTAGAGTAATCCATAGCACACACCAAAGCTTATACCTATACACCGAGCAACATACGAACTAATACGGACTCCAGTAGGTTCTTTCATCATCATTACGTTTTTATGGTTTAATTCCTTCCCTCTTTCTCATTTTTACAAAGCGTGTGATAATTTGTTCAGCCTAAAAGGAAAGAAAGATGGTGAGCTTGTCGGTTAGTACAAACTACTGTTGCTCTGCTGTAATGAACAATCTTTTTCATGTTGGAAAGAGGCATTGCCAATTTAGCCTTCTACCAGAAAATTAAATAATATTCTCGCTCTGTTCCAACTCAATTACTCCATTCGTAATATGGTTTTCAGTCGGTATGGTCTAAAAATGAAACGGAAAATTGCAGTAATGACTCATGCCACTAATGACACACTTTTCACGTTTGGAAAGTCCCGTGAAAATTTAAGTCCTTCAAGTGCTACTCACAAGAAATAAACAACATGTTCTGCTCTGCTCATAACTACCAAACATCAAACATTACTAAACATGTTGGATAAGTACTTACCCAAATTGCAAAAATCGAGGGCATTAGAGAACACATTTGTTTATTTGGGTTTCATGCATGAAGCATGAGCCATGAGATCTGCCAACGATGTTATTATTGTCAAATCTTTTGTTTTGGAGATACATAACAAGAATAATAACGTTCCTAATAGTATAAAAATGTAAATATTTAAAGATGTCTTCTTTTTCTAACTTTGCATAAAGCCTAAAAATGTAAAAGTATACTCTAGGGAAGCCAAGAAACAAGGGAACTTTGTAATGTAAACGAAATTACGAGTAGAGGTAACAAGGGACACATTCGTTTCCCATGCATGAGCTTCCTCCTTTTTTTCTTAGAGAATGCTCACTCAGTCATTCAGAATTCCAGGAGCTTTCCATTTTCTCAAGAAGCTATACATCTTTTTGTATAGAAAACATCATCTTTTGGAACTTTCACTTTGTGCGGTATTTTAATGACGTTGTCAGGAGGGAAAAGTACGAGAGACATGATTTTTAAGCCATTAAAAGGTTTGGTGTTTTTTGTAGGGCTTAAGTACAAGTCTGAAATGTTTCGGGTTTCCTGTTGTGAAGACTTAATGCATTTTCTTTGCCATTGCTTGTATTTATCTTGCTTTCATCATATCTGTAGTTTATATTATGGTGACATAATGCGAAGAAACTTATCGATGGAAGGGAAAAATGCAAGCATAAAGTATGTTATTTAATTGAATGCATTTTCCCTCCTGTTTCGCAGCAGCGTGTACTCTTTGCCTTTTAAAAGGAAAACCATGTTGCTTGGCTTGGCACATGCAATTCATGTAATTCTCTAGAAAATGAGCAAACTTACTCCCCAAATATGGTATGCATGACCAACTCCGTTTTTATTAAGGGTTCAGCCGTTCAGCACTGCGGATTATGCACATTTTGCGCTGGAGCAAAGCTGCCAATTTTTCTGGATTAGAAAGTTCCGTGGCGTGGCTATATAAGCTTGAGTTGTAGCTTTTCATGACTATATCCCATAAAAATTCTTTGAAAAGATATGAAAAAACTATACAAAAATGGGCGAACAAAGCATATTGCACTGTGAACTTTATGAATACCATTAGGAAATTATGTTACAAAGCGCATACAACACCTGCCGACACTATTTAGTAGGAATTATTTATTCTTTAGATATTTAGTTAAATTGCAGTAGGCATTTTTTAGAGGAAATCGTACAAAGGAACACAATTTGTTTTTAAAGCTCCAGAGACCACTCTGTAAACAGTAAAGGGTGCATGGGTGAAATTTAAAATTTTCCTTGGACCCAACCTGCAACACACGATAAAATAAATGATTATGTGACAGCACATTAATACTATAAGGTTAGGGCGTTACAGAATATAACTCTGTTACTAGAAAATTAAACGTCTTCCTTCCTATCTAGTTGAAACTTTTAGCGAAATTTTATCTTGTTCTGCTCCTGTCGCGCGAAACGAGGAATGATGACGATGACTAGGATGATTCTGGTGAAAGGGCTGAATAAAAAGTAAACTTTTGCCCAAGTCAAAACAAACTTTGGAGAATGGTTACCATAAAGTTTTGTGTTGTTCCAAGCCTAATATTAGAACATGTGGGTTGGTCCCACCTCCTCATAAAATGTAGCAGCGGGAGAAAATAATTCATTGTCACCTTTGTAAAAATTCAGTGGGAAAGTTGTAATCAACCTAGGAAATGGAGAAGATCTACAATAGTGAAATTCCTCTAGTGGAAAAATGACTTGATTAAAAAGTTTGTGGCGGGGCCTAAATAAAATATTGTATAAATAATGGTTTGTTGTCAAAATGAGTAATGCTCAGGGCTATGCCTAAACAATGGACTGATATTACATTATGCTTGTATCTAGTCCTGTACATTTTTTGTAGACATGCAAACCGCCAAATGTTTGATACAAATCTTAAAAAATGACTTTGGCTCCCTGAAAGTTACCAAGGTTATGTAGAGTGTAGGGTATAGCCAGTGTGTGATCACAAATATTTCGTGACATTCGTAATAGAAATATCTCATGATACCCAGAGCCTCAGTGAATGCATCACATGACACGAAGTTGAAGAAGTCGTATTTTCTCGAGTGAGCGAACACACGCACACAACGAAACAATAAGACGAAAACATTATAAATTTGGTTTCCACCTCTAGGTTTTCCCTTAACTGATCTCATGAATCTTTTTTGTGACAGGAAACAAGGACAGTAAAAGCTTTAAAGCAGTTCATGCTACATTCCCGTTTGTCGTTTCCTCTTTCTCTTTTACATTAAAATGGCAAAAGAGAAACGTTGGGAAAAGACATTCGATTCGTACATATTCGCACATAACTAGAATCTAGCATCTTGGTCTAAATGAGTAAGCAGGATGAAGGGTAAAGTACAAGAGGAAAAGTTTTCATGTTGTTCCTTTAGTCCATATAGCATGTCACATGAGGAAAATCCTCCTCATTAATTCTCGATTTTGTTCATGCAAGTCACACACAAACGTGCTGTGCTACTGTAGAGAATGCTTTGGAGCTTAAGCCACCACCGCTTCCTCCAATTCTTAACTACATTACGGCTTGGAGAGATAAGAACATGAAGCAAAGTGACGTGAAGCATTCACTGAAAAAAAGTTCATTGGAGTCTTCGCATTGTCTTGTCACAGTAGCTTCTTTTTTTAGATGGATGGATGAACTGAAACATCTGAACGTGACGTATTCTTTTGATCCCTTTGCATTGTCTATTTAGGATAAAAGTCGTATAAATAAGTAAACAACTTGCTTCCAACTATTCATCTAACTCGTTGTCCATTTTGCGTCAGAAAATGGGATACGTCTTAGCCCATACCAAATTCCAGATTATGAAAGGCATTCCAGGGAGATTTATTCTTGATTTGTATTATTACGAAATGCCTTATTTTGGTCCTTAACTAGAATTCGTGCCCGTTGTACTCCGTGACTTTTGCTTATTTTATTAAGGGTTTTTGAGACTTTGTCCGTGGAGCAGTTACCTTTGTTGTTCGTCTGTAGTTCCTAAGACGTAAAGAATTCCCTAGGAATTGACATTTCCATATGATGGTTCCTTTGAGCAGAGAAAGCACAAGAGTATAGTGTTCTTTTGGTAGCTAACGTACACTCACCCTCATCTTTTCTGCTTTTACGAGCACCACCACCATTTCCTTCATTAGGATGACATTTATGCACGCAAACGAATCCGCGGTGAAATTCAAGAAAACTATAGCAAATTGGCTTTTTATCGCGCGCGCACGCAAAATAATAAGAGTTGTACGCCTTTGTCCCTCCAATTCCGTAGAGTATTTACTAATGGCCTGGAGCCTCCCTCTAGCATTTTCTTGGAACTTATTACTCTAAGGCAAATTGTTCGTTTCTCTTTTTAAATAAAACTGTAATTGGCTCCAGGAAAGCTACAGTTTTTATACTAACTAAACTTCTCAAATGTGAAACAAAGGCTGGTGCAATTACAGTAGTGTAAAGTACATAAATTTTGTTCACATTTACGCCTCCTAAGCACCCACATGATTCCTTAGGGAAGCCGGAAACTAGACCGTTAGCATAAATCGTAATGTTATGGTGAGATGTTTGCTTTTGTGACAAGTTCACTACAGTCTTGGTTTGGTTTACGTAACCAAGCATGTATTTAGTCTTATTAGTAGTGTTTCAGATAGCAATGATTACCTATTTTGTGGATTACGCTCATTTACATTGGTTTTCCCACCCAATTATGACTCCCACATTTTATAGACATGTTTACTTTCTCTGTTTACCCTGGAACTATCATTGTTAAAAAAATGATGATGATGATGTTGATTTTATGGGACTTGGGAGGAAATAAATGGACAATAAGAATTTGTGAGTTTACCCTTCTTTCACTTTTTTATTGATATTGGTTCTTTGCCTTTCTTGGGTGGCGTATGGTAGCTTTAAAATCATTAGTCATCGTTATATCCAAAAATGTTTATATTTACGTAGGGATATAATGACGATTCTAGTCGACCATTCCGATTCAATATTTATTTTTGGGTTTATTATCTCAATTTTGACATGACTACTACATTACTTGGGTAATGGCAAGCTTTTTCACTGTAATTGAAAAGCCATTTGTTGTAAAAACACTCACAATTTTCCATTTCTCCTAGACTGGTGAAAGCTTATCCATACACACTTTCACTCTATTTGTTCTTTCTTGATTTCTCTGCAAATATTAGGGTAATGATGGGCCATTATCATGCGCTGATTTTCATACAAGTAGAAAATGGAAATGGAGCTCATTATACCCTAAAAGAAAACCAAAGAACAAAGAATACTTCTGTTTTGAAAACGTAGTGAAAGTGTATTTCTGCACATGACAGCTAAAGAAAGTATCCAGAGTGATATTTTTGCTGTTGAAATCTCCAAGGTCGAATGCCTCATAACTTGTAGAGAAGGACCAGCACCATCATCCCAGTACAAAATTTACAGCCATTTTTATACAATCATTTTCATTATGATTTTAACGACGTGCCTTTTACGATACGGGCTGATATTATAGTTTGCAATTTCAGATAATATATGGAATGACGGTAACAACATGGCATAAAAAATATAGTAGGTTTTGCTGCACTGCACCATCAACCCTCTTAACTGGTAAATTCCAAACGAAACTTTCACAATGGATACTTTATATTTGCAGCTGTGAATTTTCATATGAAATGGCTATGGCGTGTCTTTGAGTTTTATTAGGTGAAGCTAGTTTTAATATGGTGCATTATGCATAAACTTTTGGGGATTTATAATCTCTTACGTTTTTCAATGGTCTTGCAGATTTTTTTTTAGATTTTGGTAATGAAGCTAGTTCATAATGGGAGAGTTAAAATCTCTGTTCCTTTTGTATTAGAACTCACTATTTTTCTATGATTTCTTTCCGGAGGAATGGGAAATACGCTTTGTAGACCATAAAATTGAAATTATGCCCATCATGCAGCAAAAAATATTTCTCGCATGAATTACCCTACCTTCTCTCTTAATGCTCTAGAGACTACCGCGCGCGCGGCTGTTGCCATTTTTATGCCTAGTAATTTTCCTCCTTCCATCAATTCATGGAGGTAATGGCACGGCAAGAGAAAAAAACACCCACTGGTAGTTTCTCTCCAGTACAGTGTCCCTTTTGTGCTCCTGCTGGGAGCCTAGAAAAACTGTAATGTACTTTTTCCTTTACATTTAGGCAAAGTTTTTGAAAAGAAGAAAATGAAAGTTACTTTCGCTTCGTAGAGGAAACACACGTGATCAAGATGGTTGCCTTTTGGCGCATCATCCAATTCAACCCATTTTTTAAACCATTTACATCAACGGGAAATGTACCTTGATGGCTATTTAAAGGCGTTTTATAAAACTACCTCAAAATTACATTCCAAAAAAAGGTAATCGTAGGGATAGTCATGGATGCCTCTATTTTATTCCTAAAAAAAAGCTATCTTGCAAGTACATGCCTGTTACACAAGTTTTCATGACTATGCTATTTTTGTGGAGTGTATCGCCTCCAAATCAAGAGCCTTCATACTAGACATTCCAATATATCCACAATGGCAGTTAAAAAATGTATGAAGAAATTCACTTTACTTTCTACTACTTTCTTCACACCAGAGGGGAGACGATAAGGGTCGTACGGAGCAATTTCTATTTCGGATGAACGCCTCGTTTCGTTATTATCACGGGCTGTTTCACGTTGCATAATGTACCTTCATTTCTATTTAAATGGGTATTGCATTCTTTCCCGAGGAACGAAATGAAAAAAAATCTAGGACTTGCACGTCATCACTATTCCATACCCTTACCATCAGCTACTCTTTGAATAGTTGGTAATAATACGTTGTGAAGTGTCTGTAAAATACATTTTTCGATTACCACTACCACCCGTCACCGTTATATCCCGAATTTTTTGTGAAAGTCCCCGTTTGCGTGTGTCATATGTTCCTACACGTGTGGGTATGTACCAACAATGAAATGTTTGCATGAATGAACCTACGAAACGTTTTACGGTGCCAAGAAGAATGT
>JAHZNL010003506.1:0-10727 GCA_027744575.1 Lepidocyrtinus sp. AM51 | reverse complement strand
ATCGTGCGGACAGACAGACGGACAGACAAATCGAAATCAATACTTAGCTTCGCAATGCTCAGCTACGTAATAAATGTACCTTGTTTTTCCAAGTTTCAGTCATATTAACACGTTAGTTCCTTCATTGCAATGCAGTTTGTGTGCCTTTCGGAAAATATTTGCTAAATGATAATTGTAATGTACTGTAATGTGATGTGTGATGAGGATGACTTTTGCATGCAAAAGACATCTGTTACTTTCCTGAAAATTGGGTAGATTTTTATTTTTTGTTTTTGGCAAACTAAACGACGCATCTAAATGCTGATCTTAAAAATACGGAAAAAAGTTCATGGATTCACGTAATGCGCTCTGATGCAGCAAATTTTTTGTTAGGTCCCCGCATTAAAAATGCAAATGACAGAAAAATGTATTCGAATGGGAAACGCATGGTAATCAAAATGGGCCTTTCTTTTGAAAAAGGAGGAAAGAGACGACAAGACTTTTGATGAGTTGTGCTGTATCGTTATGTACGCTTTGTCTTGTACTTTTAGACAAAATAGAAGAATTTCATTTATCTCTACTCACTGCGTTACATCATATCGTCAATTTGCATAGTGTACTACACCGACTTGGTATAATGAGGTTTTTGCAGTTTCCCTCTGTCTGACATGGACAACACGGTTGTAAAAATGAATTTTATGAGAAAAGGGCAGCAATCATCAAGAACTAGGAAAAGGCTAGCAGAATTCATATAGCACGATTATGGTATTTTCTCATTTTTTATCCTATTTACAAACTCTTAAAATGAAAGACTAGTTTATACTTTTATTTTTTACAAGAAAATTGTACATTTTCAAAAAAGAAATCATTCTATCCAAATGACTTGGTACACAAAACTCAAGAATCGCAATTTTCTACTTATTCCATTTTCATGTAAGTTTTCTCCAACTAGACTAAATCATTTAGTTTGAGCAGGGGCACTCTGAGATGTTTCCTGAGAACTCTGAATTCTAAAGCTTCTTTCCAGCTTTGATTAAACTGACCAAAAAAAGTGCTACGCATAGTATAGGTATGGTTGTTTGTGAACATGAAACGAATAAATTTTTTGTGATGAAATGAGATAGTCGAGTAAAATGGAAGACGGTTGTCTTCATTCAATTTTCAATTTTTCCAGGTACCGACATAAAAGTAAAACCCAATTTTCTCGTCATCAACTTTTTTGCCAGTTTCTTTGAAAACTGAGAACAAGATAAGGTACATAAGATACATACATGCAATGAGCAAAAGAAGCAATTTGCAAAGCAACGAAAACTTAATTTGGTTGTATTCATGCATGCACATATTGAATTGAATGGGATTTTTAAAGGAAAAGATCATTTCAAGGTTTCGCTGGAGCGTGGGAGGGAAAATCAGAAGAAATTTAGTAAACTTTAGAGCTGAATCAGTCTCATTTCATCATCACAATTATTTTTTATTGCTGAAAGTTTATTTGTACAAATTTGGTGAAAAAATCCATTAATTAGTCCTGGAAAACGCAATGAAGTCATCAGGAATACAAACTTTAAAGTTAATGTACACATTTTCCAAAATATTTTCAAAAACGTTTCAGTGCAATTCAAGTTAAACCAGCTGATTTTTATTGGACCACTTTGCGTGTATTTTGCTCATGAAAAAAGACATTTCGTTTCATTGCGCAACAATAGCAGAAAAACAGGAAGGAAATGCTGCCCATAAGATGATACGCCTTTTATGTATATCGTCGCAATTTGCATTTTGTATTCAGACGGAAATGGCCAATGTAGAATTGAAAGGAGAATCATAAAACTAAAATGCGTGGATATAAGATGGCTGCGCGTAAAAAAAATTTTTACTGTGCAAACATTTTGCTTTATTCCAGGGAAAATGTTTAAACTTTAAAGCACATTCTTGAAAAAATTCTAAGGAGAATAGCCCAATAGTGAACCATAAAAAGTTTGCATAGTCTTCCGTCAGCTTCTTAAACTTGATACGATCACTTATTGCTAATTCAAAAGCTAAATGCTACGGCATCATTAATTCAGATTTTCAAAGCCGTTTTGGCAGAGGGATCAAATAGGCAAAGAAGGTTTCAGCGTGATTAAATAGGCGGCTTTTTAAATATCCATGCAAAACAAGCACGACACCAAAGAAGAGTAAAGGAGTACGAGATACCGACTGTATTTGTCTTTGTGGGGCAATAAGGCAAATGCCAATTCGTGAGACGTCCTAGGTGTAAGTTATGAACCATAAAAATGTTTGGTGAGTACAGATACTTCAGGAAAGCTCTTGGGTATTTCCCTACTTGAACATTTATTTCATGGGAAAATAGGCATGTACGTATTTTTTAGTTTGAGTACAGCTTAAACATGACATTCGACATTTTGTTTGTGTTGTGGTGGCTTACAGATCGTGATGCAATCAGCTTGTTTTGCTAGGTCCGTCATTATCGTAATTCTAATCGAATGTGTCTAGTCCGACCTATATGAAACAACCCATAGAAGACATTCACTTTACTTTACCAAAACATTACAAGTGTATGCCTCATGATTCATGAAGATCCTAACCAGATACGGATAGATTCTGCAGTAATTGGAGTCATGACTCATGATTTTTTAAAATAAAGCGTAATAATGAGCTCCATTACTGGCCTTAGGAGAATCAGGGAAGGAGTTGTTTTTAAAGTGGGTTCATAGTTTTAGGGGCTCTCATCTCTCTACACCCCACTGCCTTACTTTTCACTGGTGCGTCGATCCAAGATTAGCGAGACAGTTTTTATATGCAAAGTAATGGAGGAAAACGGAGGGACGTAATATCATATTTTACGGGGATTGTTCCGACGTGATTATTTATGCAAATTGGTTTTTTTTTCTTTGAACACCAACTCAAAATGCATACCATGGTGACCCCGATAGGTCAACGGGGCTAACGGGGTCTAAGTTTTTTTTTGCCTTAAGGCGAATGTTTAATCTAAGAAATAATTATTTTCCTCCTTATTTTGTCCCTCTTAGCATATTATGTTTTAAGTATCAAACAATATGCAATCAGAATTCGCTAATGATTGGTCCCAAGCTAAATGAAATGAGCAATGGAAAACCTTTTTCTGAGTTTAATGTATTTTGATGTGGTGGTATTTAAAATGATAACTTTACTTCATTATCTCTGGTTTAAACTGATACATTCAGGATGAATAAATAGAGAGTTTTTAAAGGGATAGGTTACTCACATGGCACCCTATTCAAATAAGCCTACTTCCGTTTCCTCTTTTGAAACATCATCCATGCATTCATATTTACACTCAATCCAAGCCAGAAGGGAGACAATTTTAAGCCGACAAGTGGCATAATCCAGCTCAATTTATGGATGAATGTAAAAAAAGCAAAGCGAAGAGGCAAATGAGAGCATTAAGAGCTTTTAAACTAGAGTGTTTACATGGAGTGTGGAGTACGATGGAGTAAATGCAATCGTGGCTGTGTACATAACAAGGTGGCAAACTCTTGCCGCGGTGATAGTTGTCACCCTTCCTTAAACTCATTTGGCATGATGACATAGGCTTAGTAAATGTAGGTAAACTGAGAGGCAAATAGGGATCGTATTGGGAGTAAATGGGGGAACGAGAGAAGAGAGATAATGAAGAGCAAAGAAATGCCATTTACATAGAAACTGCATATCCTACTCGGTTTGCGTTTGAAGTGATTTTCCAGATGCCTGTATAAAGGCTTAAGCCTACAAAGGAAACTGGCTCTTTTTTCTGGACTTTTTCTGTGTCTATGTCAACTTGTTTACCAAAGTAGAGACTCCATGTTTTGAAAAATATTCCGAATGCCTACAGGAACTTTTTTGCCAGGAAAAACTTTCAAAATGAAGTGATGCTTGGCAAAATGTGCCACTGGCAATGATTTTGTTTACATACTCCTGCTACTTTAAATGAAAACGAGCTATTACTTCAAGCTTTTTGTAAACGCACCCAGATGCGAACATTTAAAATTTTTCTCTGTTGTTTTCAAAATTAAAAAAGAGTTTTGTGCTCAGTACAAGGTCTTCACATTAAAAATGCTCTGTAAATTTTTTTTAAAAAGTCTTTACTACAACAAAAAGGGATTTGGATGAGGATGAAAATTACTTTTGCAAATGGAGAAAAAGTAGAATTCTGCTTTTAATTTAAATGCAGATTTGAACTTTGTGCATAGTTAATTTTATTAGATTCCATCCATAAAAAGCCTCTGACTTGTCCTAACCTTAACAGTTAGTAATCTCTTCTGATAAATAAATATTATAGGGTTGGGCCGTTGGGTGAATACTATTGCTAAAAAATATTTTGTTTGAGGCAACCATAATTTCCGAGTTTAATCAACACTCTGTGAACTGAACATCTTTCCCCAACCATTCAAAACCATTTTGATCCTAATGAGCCCTGAAAATGTGTACATGACACGTAACGTTACACCCACTAATGAACCTAAATGACTGGTTTCTGTCAGCAAAAATACACTAACGTTTTGACAAGATAGGATAAAAATAAAAACACATATATCTTAATTATGCATAGTCACACCAACTGCATGTACATTCTTTATTGTGGTTATCTAAATGTTTATTTAAGCCAGTATGATAAAATTAGGCATATATGTATACATTTTATATAATTAACGCAAATAATGGGCGAAATGCATGTTACAAATTTTAGCTAAAAAAATATAAGTATGGCATAGTTTTATTAAGTATCAGGTTTGAGTTCCCATCAAACTGTTTTTTCTGTTTTAGTTACAAAACATTGATTCACCCCGAAGAATAATATATAACGTAAACATATAGATATTAAGCAAGAGCGCTTACTAGCATTAATCATATTTTATTGGCTGGCATTGTCTGTCTTGCAAAACCAAGTGGATTACTTTTTGCCTTTGAGACTGATCTGGAATGTATGGGGTCTAGAGATAACTTTTTACTTTTATAATCTGATATTGTGTAAGCCTGCTGATCAATGAAAACATTAGTGGTAATTATCTACAAGGCTTCCCTCCCGGACCTATTTCATCTGTAGCTGATTCCGAGTTTTTTGAGTGGGTAGCAAGAACTTTCACTTTTTCCCTATGGAGATTACGGATCATATAGTTTCTGGTTAAAGTTGCGAAAATTTATGGGAATGGTAGTTGGTAGAATCCCCAAATAATATTCAGGTCAGGTATAGGTGGGTATTCTTCACTTCTTTATGGAATTTATGACTTGTGAAATGGCTTAGGTAACATGAATGTATCTTTTCCTCATTTTCCCATGTTTCCCCTATCATTTATACATTGTTTGCTTGTTTCTGTGGTTTTCTTCTGTCCCTTAAGTCTGCTAGTGATCTTTTTGGGGTCTGGTCGCGACACGACACGAACTGGTGTCAATGCCCTTTTGTCTTCTTTGTATTATCTGTGGTGGGTACATTTACCTAGCAAATCCCTATCCCTACTTTTTGTTGCTTTAGCTTACGTAACAGATATTTAAAACGAATTGTAGGCATTGCTCTTTTAAAACTTTGTGCAAGTATGATTTTCAGGCCTGCGAATATTTACCAAGAATGACGTCAATGCCTTCATCCCTTGTTCTTTCCACTCTAAAAGTGACTCGGGCGAGTATAAAATCAAAGCACGTTCTCTAAAGGATTATATTTGTGCAAATCAGACTCACAGTTTGTTTACACTCTGCGTTATGCACAGAATGTTAGAAAAATGTAGAATTTACTTGAGGCTTACTTTTCGATTGTCTTTTGAGGATGATTGGCCAAAAATGATATAACTTTTAAGTCTGGAGAGTGAAAATCGCAAAGAAATTGGAAAATTTTGCCTTTTGCAAAGTATCACTTTGTATTTCTGTATGTGTCAGTATCATCATAGCCATAACCCAATTGGAATTGGTGTGTACGCATCACAAAAGAATGTCTTCATTTTGACTTTTGGATTGGATTTTTAATGCTTTGGTATGTGTACATGAAGATACCATACCGCACCCATTTTTTTTGCTTGTAACAGCACATCATATCAAACTAAATTAGGTTGCGTTTTACTGAATCTTTGAAAGATAACAAGCTATGCTTGGATGCAAGTGTCATGTTACGAGCAATCTAAGAAAGCTTCGTATGATTGCACGTTCTTTCCACCTAAATAAACTTAAAGCTTAGGATTTTTCTTTGTGATAGAAATAAAGTCTTACGTCATGTTTCCTTCTGTTTGAGACACTGAAGCAACAACTTTCTTCTCAATGAAGCTTTGTTCCTTTTCGTTTCCGCTGGAGGAGAACTAGTTTTTATGGTGTGAGCATAAGCTTCAATACAATAGAATTGGCTGAAAAACTGGCTATTTCATAGAAACAGCTTTTTTTCAGGATTAGCGATAATCTCCTAAAGAATCCTAGAAAAGGAATGTTCTCAATGGATATTTAATAAGCTTTTCTAGAGAATTGATTTCAGTTTATTCTATACCGAGGAAGTAGTTTCTTGCCTTATGTTACATAACAGTCCATGACAATGCCAATTATACTTTGAAGAGAATCAATAATTCATGAATTTGTCTCGTGTTATCATAGTCTGAAATGTTAGTCTAGAGAAGACTCCTTAACACTTGGCCTAATGCATTCTCATTTGATTTGTTTGCACTTTTCGTCATCTTTGAGTAGTTCCAATCGACTCAATCTATTCCAATTAGTTTGCTTCTCTTCTTTTGGAATGACGTGGCGCGAGTCTAAAAGCAGAGGTGCTTTGAGGCATAGAATCTTCCACTTTTTAGAGAAGATAGAAAAGCTAATTGGTAACTAGGCACAATCAACGTAGCACAAGTCATGCATTCTCAAATGAAATGGGGAGAAAGTGAAGGGTAAAAATACACTCATATGGATTCTCCGAAAAGGTTGCAGCAACTTTGTATTCACTAGCTAATTCCTCATTCAAAGCCCCCATACTCTTGCCTCGATCTCAATCAATATTAGTAGAACATATTTGACTTTTGCAAGTTCAGCCCTACCTTGTACTTGTACATCCTCAAGAAGCCAAAGTAAACTGAACTTATTTTATTGCTTAATAACTAGAACTTTCGACGAGAAATAGGGTAGGGTAGAAGACCAGAGGCGATGTTGCATATCCAGTGATCAAATTAGGACGGATACTTAATTGAATTGCTGTTTTTGCTGTTCCCTTTCATCTCTCTCATCTTAGCCAATCAATGAATAACCCATACTAATAAACTGAACGCTATAAACGATGTACTTAAATATTGCCGGGTTAAATGCCTTTCCCCTCATGCGTTTTTTTTACATTTTCAGGTATTGAAGCTTCTAGCTGGAGGGCGCAGACATATCCTGCTAATACCACAAGGGAAAGTGGAGTAAAAATCAGGTGAAAATTGGACTGTACCAGGAAATGGGAACGTATCTTTATAACACGACGACGTGAATTATAATCAGGTTTGTCAATCAATTTTACCTTTAAATAGATGTATTTTTCGAGAACAAGGAAATTTGTTGTCATACCGGAAAACTTTTAAGCTTCAAAAACTTAGAGGTTCGGGGTAGTTCAACAAAAACATGAAAATTCAGATAAAAGTTTGGAGTCATCATTATCATTGCTACAGCATCACAGAAATAGGTATTGTAAAAGTGCTTAAGACTCTCTCGGAGAAGGACTAATAAGTACTGATAAAGTTGTACCATTACTGGTCACGTACATTGTTTCGGGCATACGAAACAGGGTCCGATTCCAAGTCCATAAATGAACATGATTCGGTGGAGAACAATGTAATGTTATTGCCCACCACCTAAAGACTAGAAGAAAGATGAAAACATGGAGAATAAGTTTGTTGGAGAAAGATTAGTATTTTGGGAAGAAACTCAGAAACCAAAAACTTTCCATGGGTTTTGTATTCGTTCACTAGTGAAATACCGTCCATGGGGAAGAATACAAGAGCAATCTTTCATTTGGAGATTGTTTGATGGAGAACAGAAGAGCCTCTTAAATTACTAGGGAAAGCAGTTCTTATTTCATTTCCATTCTCTGCTCAGTGCTACTCCAAGACCACCAACGTAACACAATACAATCCATTATTCAGTTAATGCATTAGACTAGAATCAAATTATAGGTAGCGTTAATATGTAGAAAGGAAACAAGTGGATTGGGTTAGGGTTGGTCGGTTTCCTGGACTAACATTAATTTCCGTGTGCTTTTGTTGGCTAAGTAAATCATGAATCATGGAGTAGACTGTTTCAAATTTCTTTTTTCGGTGGAATACACTTCAGTAGCTAGGAAAGGATGTGAATGCGATATTTAATTATTCCGTTTCATTGTTTCGTGAATTGTTAGGGGAACATATGGTAACGCGGTTACAGTCTAGACTGGTAGTACTTCTGCTATGGCATGTGCTACGTTCAAAAGTGATTTCCTTGGCAGCAGTAGTGAATTTCAGAAGCGTTTCTTGCAAAAATTGGTTTCGGTCTGTCAAAATTTAAATCTTTCAATAGCAGCTGCAATAATTCATACCGCCAATGCAATAATATTATTCAGCTTCTTTAAAACTAGACCTGAGTAGCGTATTGAATTCGGAGAAACAGGTGCAGCAACAAACGTATGCATCAAATTAAATGTAAGCTGAAGGAAGCAGTCAGTAACCTGGATACTTTCATGTATGAATTGCTTCCCTTTCCTTCCTCCTACGCTAATTCTCTAATTACCGCGTATATAAGCTTTTACTTTTTGGCTTAGACGGGAAGTAAAAAGTTTCCAGTGTAAAAAGTTGGAACAAAAGATAGGGGAAAGTTGTATGTGCCTATTTTAGTCTTCCCTTTCGGTGCAAATTCTTTCCATCTGTAGCATGTAGGGAGAGAATCTAAGAAGTTAAGAGAATTAAGGTTTTGAAGGTCTTGCTCCATAGAAAGTTTAAGACTTTTTTGTTTACAGTTTATGATTCATGAGGAGATAAGATTGAGAAGAGTTTGGTAATCTTCATCTGCAGAGGTTCTCCCATCTGAGTACTAAGGAAACAGGAAATTGCACCTTATTCTGGTTGTCGTTGCACAAACACTACATTTTCTAATCAAAGTCATTCATATTTGCTTGAAGAATGAGGCACAAGAGAGAAAAGCTTAGATATGAATGGGGAATTCGAGGAAGATCATTTTATTAATCCCCTTTCATTGATCTCTCTCCCTCCCGTTCGTGCAGTTTAACAGGCTCAAAAAGCGTATTAGCACTAGAGATTAGGTAGTTTCTTGGGTTCAAGTGCATTTCCAAGGATACATTGAGAGTTCCCATTGTAAAATAAAAAATATATTTATGAAGACGTCCATAGACACGGCAAGGGAATGTGATGACATAAAGTATAAATTGTTGGCACGTGCTACGTATCATTAACTGAGGATTTTCGTATCGATTTTTTAATCCTATTTGCTACGGTTAGGGAATGCCTTCGCTTCCACATGTGAATGCAACTAATATCGTAATATCTTTGCTGTTTTTAACACACCATCATCATTAAATAAACGATTGTTGATTAATGTTAGTCTTCATATCGTAATCTTTCTCCGTCGTTAGTCGTTTGCAGGCTGGCAATGGGTGGAAATATGATAAATGCGTGAAATATCAGCACAAGCAGAAAATTGAATGCAGAGAATAAATCCAAAACGAGATGTTTTTTAAAAATCAAATTTTGCATAAAAATTCCTGATAAAAGGGTAGGCTTTATAACTGTACATAAATTTATACAATAGTTAGGATCGTTAATATTGTTCGCTTGTCTTTACAGATTTATATTTACATGACACTTGACATTGTGCCTTCAAATTCCAAAAGTACATTATGCATTTACTCACGATCGCTTCGAATTTATTAAATGCTATGCAATTGCAAAGGTGAATGCTTCATGAATAATTTTCTTTATTCCGAGTTTACAATGCAGTTTATACAATCACTACAGTAATCTCAAGATAGATAGGTGTGTACTCTTTGCACATTCATATTTTCCCTAAGCCCTATTCTCATTTCATGTGTTAAAGTTTAGAAAGAATGTATATTAGGAACGTCAAGTGCATTTCGTAATAAATCTTTAGTTTATTACGTATGCGTAAACATTTTACTTAATCCTCAATGAATGTAATCGCCTAACCCTTTCAAATCTTTATGAAGCTACGTCTCTATCTGCTTTAAAGCATTTATTACGTATGCGTAAACATTCTACTTAATCCTCAATGAATGTAATCGCTGTGGTGGACCTTACATTAGGGGAAGTTCAAAATGCTCATTTTCTCAGATTCCCGGTGATTTTATTCACAAGCATGATTTACCGCCGTCATTAACACAATATTGCATAATGTAGCCATTCTATAGATTTTTATGTTTTGAGGAGAGGATTGAAGCTTAAGATGACTGATATTGTAGGTAAAAAAAAAGATTCAGTTTTTGACTGTGTCGTATTTTGTTCTTCGTCCCATTCCAAAATTATGTTCATGAAGGAACATTTATTGTAGTCTTATCGCTCCAGTGGCCGGTCTTTGAATGAATTTGTGTAATATTGCTGTAAATTGTAAACAAATATGAGGATTTTTATCATGTCGGCACGTACGCAAATGAGTAGGGTTTAGCTGTATGAACTGTAAATTGTACTTTGCGTTGCCGATTTACTCATGAGAAATGCACCTGCTGCTCTCCCCACGCAATTATCTAGACTGTACAACGCAACTCATTGAAACTTTGTGTTCCGCTGGAAACA
>JAHZNL010003505.1:0-13735 GCA_027744575.1 Lepidocyrtinus sp. AM51 | reverse complement strand
TCTACAAAAAAGGAATATACAAAGCTCGTTATATCTCTAGCACTTTATTTAATTTCCCCTTTTTGCTTTCTTTTTTACAGGAAAGACGAGGGAGTGTAATGCAATCCGAAGAGCTGAGCTGTATGTAATGGACTAGGCTTACAATCACGTTTTCGTTTCAAGTACCTGAAACAGGAAGAATAGAAGGGAATTTAAGAAGAAGAAAAGGATCGTCTTTTAGATTCTCTAGTGGACTAGACTGGACGCGGCAGTTATCTTTGGAAAAGAAGAAAACAAATAAACTTTTTTTCAGTGTAGTAGTAAGTAAGTGTATTTTGCCTTGCTCGAATCGAACAAATGAAATCAAGTGACATTGTTGTCATAGCCGTGTTGTTTGTGTGTGCATCAATTCGAATTTTGAATTGCGCGCCGGCTTCTCTGAAGAAAAACAATATGCGTGTATGATATATGAATACAAGGAGAGACCATACAGTTTCAAAAGCATCGAGGACAAGTCTGGGAACATTTGAACTGTTCATCACCAGTGATTTATAAGTAAACAAGTTATTCTGGTTGTAAAGCAAGTAGTTTAATTCTTCGTAAATTGCAAAAAAAATCATGGGCTTTGCTCTGATGGCTCTCGAGCAACGTACGTATTAAGAAAATGTAAAAAACCTATAGCTACTAAGGGACTGTGAAGAAAACATTGAATAGAATGTGATTTGACGACAGCTATATTTGAATCAGACGAAAATACATTTTCTTTAACCACTTAACTAAAGTGAAAGTAAAATGGGTATAAAAACGTTGAATAAAGAATAGCCCTTGTACTGGTTTGTGCCCACTGTACGATGGTCCCTTTTTCGGAAAGAGTGAAGAGACTTGCAGTCTATACAATAGAAACTGTTGTAATGGTCCAAGGCAAAGTTTACCTCGGATGACAAAGACCCTGAGTAAATCCCTAGTGGTGTGTCTACACAATACGTTAAAATGGAGTGGACCTAAGCCACATAACAAAATTTTTTTGCCTTTGTGTACCGAACAATATATTTTAAAGTACTTCCAGAGTCCCAGATAAAAAGGAAACAAGTGTATGTAATTCACGTATTTTATTGTACGGATATTTTGGATTGATTTCCTACATCACATCATCGTATTACGGGAAGAATGTACATTTTACGATATTTGAAGCTTCAGTATACCCTTTATGTTCAAGTTCCGGAACAAGATGTTTTGATGCATGCATGCATCACTTGCAGCCAAAAGTATGATGGCTAGTTTACAACTGCACAGTTTATATCACATCATCAACATAAGTAATCGTGTTCATGATCATGAGATCTTTGTGATCGGATCGGCGTTCATCCATCCATCCATCTAATCGCTTCACTGCTACTCCCGTCATTTCCATTTCCAAGGCTTGGAATTGTAATGCGCGGCGAAGTTAATGCATAATAGATCACTACGCAATACACTCGGTTTGTTTGTGCGGAAAGCGTTGCTTTCCCTTTCTAAACATTCTTTTGATGAACGGTGACAACAGGAATTTTCTGTTTTTTGAAAAGTGGAAAAATATAGACTTGCTGTCTGTGTGTCGTGTGGGTTACCTCCAAGGTGGGGAAAGAGCTCAACTCAACTGATCGTCACGGTACATGACAAAATGTCATGCATAATATCATTGAGATTGAGGGAGTGTATGTGAACAATACTTTTGACTTATTTTCCCCTACTACACAACCTACTTAAGCACACAACTTTCCACCCAAAAGTGATCCGATCATCCGTACTTTTGCATGGGAGCAATCTTATCTTCTGAAAATGCAAGTGTGTTTATCTTTCCGTGTTTTCTTTATGTGATTTTCCAAGAAAAATATGTAGAAAAATCAAAAAAATCTTTTTTTTCTAACCTTCTTCGCATATGTATCTAGGTGAAAGTGTACTTGACTCAAATCAAGATTGTGAAATGTTCAAATAAAAACGAAATCACGATTTTTAGCTTTCTCCAAGAGCACATACTTTACCTCTTATCTGTTCTCTTCGCCTACGTGAACACTCAGCGATTTTAATACATTTCTTAAAAGGCTAGGATGCGGCGTTGTAGTGACAGACTTCACAAAATCATGTAATAGGAAGTGAAGGGAAATGGAAATTGTTTTTTTTCTGTGTACTCTACCTAAATCATAAAAACGTAGACTCTTGCTCTGGAAATTATGACGGAAAATCTATCAATGTTTTGATGGGAGCAGAGAAAATTGAGTTCTTTTGTTTCTCCTAAAAAATTCGCTGGAAAACGTGAACTTGTTTTCTCCTACCGAGAATAATGACATTACAAATTGAAATGTCAAAAGGGTAAAAGGTGATGTGACGTGAGGCTGGCAGGTCGAGAAAAAATTCTATAAAAGTGAATTTGCACTTATAAATAATCCCATGTCCTGGCAATGTGCTTTCTATAACTCCATCTGGATATTGAAAGAATTGAATCACATAAAAAATGATTGTATAATGGGGCGATGAGCGACAGATCATAAATCATATGAAAGTATAGAATCGTATACTCACTTCCCGAAATTATAAAATGGACCAAAGTGCAGGTCAAGCTCAAGCAAAGTGTTAATTTTTCTCATCCTAAAGATTTATGGGTTAATTAGGATGCTGATGATAAGCAATGAATCAGGACTGCAAGATGCCTCTGGAATATTGTGCAAGTCTAATGGAAACTTGTGTACATACGAAGGTATTATCAAGCACTTTATTGTAAAGCCCACCATCAAATAAAATCACCTCACGAAAAGTGAATCTTTTCTGGAAGTAGAACAAAGGGTGCGAGAAAAATATGAACTGTTCAAAACCCTCTGACTCTCAGTATCAGTAAAAGAGCAGAAGCAGATGTTATCATCATAAGCAGACGTTCATCTCCTCCTCCCTCTACAAAGAAAAGATATATTGGTGAGGGTGGTTTATCCATCGCCACTACCTAAAATATCACCGTTATAAAGGATCATCCAGGGAACCATCCATCTACGAATAGCTCTTCTCTCCATAAACGAAAATGTATCAAGTGCCAAAAAGTTAAGCGAAAGTGAAACTCAAACGTATCCATTGCAATCGGATCTAGATCGCAGTTTAGCACATTTCATTCGAAAGCCAAGAAAAAGGCACGTTTTTTTGGTTTTGTAATAAAAGCAAAAAAGGCCAAAGTTTCCATTCGACAAGCCATACATTACGATTATCGTTTTATGTGGTGGCGTTGCTGGTGATTCCTGAAAGGGTTCGTTCCACAATTTTATTCATTTTTGCCGCGTTCTTTCGTTCTTCTTTCACCACGGCTTCCTTTACGAAAAGTCCTCATTCAATGCAATACTACCGGCTGTGGATCTACTCCTGCAACGTGGTCTTGGGTCTCACTTCCGCCATATTCATCATCTTCGCAGCGTTCGTGGTTGCTGATGTGCGACTCTCACTTTTAGAGTAAGTCTAAACCAGATGCCATGTTCAATTATATTTTTTTCTAAGAAGTTATGCCTTTTCCTCTCTTTCTCTCGTTAGCTTTTTGATCCGTCACTAGTCTCATTTTAAATTGGTAGGGTGCCAAGAACAAGGAAAAACTCTAGATGGAAAATAATGAGTTCCCAAGAACAATTATGGGTTCGAATTAGATCCTTTTTATGGAAAACTACCTTTTTTATCTTCGTTTTAAACATTGAGCCTCGTTAAATGATGATGTTGGAACGCCTTGACATACATCTGCGTTTTAGACGATAAAGTTTATTCTTAAATTCCTACTAACTATTACTACTTAATACCTACATCCTTCCTCATTCCCTCTTACTCTTCCGCTCTTTCACCAACATCATCATCATCACAATCTCCCCTTTTGTTCCCGTTTCATGTTACAAAAGTAGGTCCTTGTATAAAAACCCCTTTTTGAACATACAATTCATCCTTCATCTGAGAGAATGCCGCGGAGTAATTACTACATTTTTTCATAAACTGTAAATCCTTTACCGCTTAATCATATGAAACTATAAGTATGTATGTACTAAAAAATAGAAACGCATAAAAAACTTTTTTCCATATTCATGAACTCATATGATAGCCATGTAAAGTTTTTTTTGGCACATGCGAGCCTTGGCTAAATTGTGGGTGACCAAAAATTACTAACTCCTTTAAAAAGGAATGTGAATTGCGAAAAAGTGGTTGAGCTGCACGAACTAAAAGTTTACTAAACCTGATAAAAAGCTTTTTGCGCCTGTAAAGGTTGTTTCCGGGAATACATTAATTTGTACGTTTCCCTAAAATGTCTGAACGAGTTACTTTTTGAAGATGAAAACTAAATCATAATCTTAATATTATTAAAAAGCAAGCAAAAAATAGCTTTACTGTCTGTGATATCAGAAGACAAACTTATTGGAAAAAAGTACTGATAGATTTTAATAACCACGTGTAATTGATGGTGGTTTTAATGTTTGCGAAAAAAAATTGTGACATCTTTCAAGCTATCTAAACTCCTTAAATTCCTCACTGTCAAGAAAAGTTTCGTTATTTTGTTCCCCATTCGTATGTAATGATATGCAATTAATTTTCTTTGATCCGTAGGGATCACCATTTGAAAGACATTTTTAGAATTAAAAAAGGGCATCAAAATTTCAGAAGTGAGAAGTTTATAAAATTTTCTTTCAGAATGGCTATGAAAACAGTTGATAGTTTTTAAATCTGAGATTTACTGGTAACTTAGATCAGGATAGGTAAGAAATTAAAAGTTCTTTGTTCTGATACAACAGGGAAATCCACTTACAAACTTGAAGAAAAACTCGTGAACAAGGCTGCTTTAAGAAATTCTAAAAGAAGGGATAAATGTCCATCTATGTTTATGATAAAAGGTGTTGATATAATATACTTACTAATACTCATGTTATCATGATGAATTGATGACGAAAATGAATCTGAGAAAGCATTTTTGAGGGAAGGCTATGTTTGTACCAGGAAAGAAAAAAAACTTTAAATATTATCGGAAGCTTTAAAGGACTGTAGCTTGGGAATGAAGTAGTTTTACTTCAGGATGAATGGTGTCTGTAAGAAAGTGGAGAAAGTAGATTTTGCTAAGTACTTAAGAAGAGAACAAAAATAACTAAAAGTATCCTTCAAGGAAAAACTGCTTTACTCAAGTATAGCAGATATTTATACATTTTTTCACCGACAACCGTGATAATGTAGCGAAATAGGTAGATAGATTGGGTTGGATGATGATGACTGACTATCCGTCTCTGTCTTCTCTGATTTTTTTCAATATTTTTAAGGAGCTATAGTAAAGCTGCAAAAGATACGTAGGATAAGTATACGTGAAGGGTCTGAAATCACCAGCATGTTTTTTCTTTCCACTTTATATCAAGCATACAAGTAGGGAAGATTTTTACCTCTTCATTTTATAATAAAACGCAGGAGAAAGGATTAGCAAAACAAGAAAGTTTTAATACGTACCAATAGGAAAAGGAGAATCTTTGAAGTAGTTGAAGTTATAGTGTTTTTTTGTTTAAAGAGTTCTTTAAAAGAGGTTGGCTTAGTCTTACATTGAAAATATCTTGTCTGGACTAAGAGACGCGCTATTTCTCCTGATCTAAGATGTACCAGAAACCAAAGAGCACGCGTTTGCACTAGAGAAGAATACTATGAAAAGGCAAGCTACCTTTTGAGTGAATTTTGTTTGCTTTTCTTGAGTAGCTCTTCAGGTAATCAAATCATAATCTTTTTGATCAATTTGAAGAGAAGATGTAGTGAAGTGCAGTGATGAGATGAGGATGAGTCTTCCATTAATGCTACCTTTCTGCAATTTAAAAGTTTAGTGTTGGTCACAATGAAATGTTTGAGTAGGAAACGTTTTACTCATATCAAGATAAAGGGCTTAAGCGACAATTATATTCAGGTATTTACGTCAAATGGGTAATGAATAATCGATAAAAGCAGGCGATAATGGTACAATTCTAGGAATGCATTCTACTTTATGCATTTTATCAATCAATGGAACAAGATTTTCCTTTTTGAATGAAATGATTCCGTTCTTCTGTAAGATTACAAGGCCAAATTAGCAAGTTTTTTGGAATGGCACATTTAATTCGTACTACAGGTGATCAGACAGTTCATGGCAAAATACTGTGAATACTATTAAAAAGTCTACAAACGGAACTGTATTTAGTGATGATAGTTAAAAACGGTTTAACCCCCAATCAAAAAATATTACAGAACGTGTAGTAGTACGCTCGATTTACTTTAAGATTCCCTCACTGTCGTTCGTATTTTTTTTTTTTTTGGAAAATGCATACATAATCGAAATATCGTTTTTTATGTTCATTTGTCTGTGTCGGACTGAATCACAAAAACTGACTGCTAAAAGAAAAGCAATTTCCCGTAATTTTTCATCCATTCCATATTTATGGAGCAAAAAACCGGCACCAATATTCTCAATTTTATGTATAAAAGGGCATCATTTTGAATGTGAATGATGCCCATTATCTATGCAAGTTTTTTCAAAGGTAAAAAACCTACTAGGTCTTGATGCATCAGTGATGATAACGATAACGTTTCATTTGCCTCCTAATGTGAAATCAATTTTGCCATTCTTTCATACAGTCCAAGTCCAGATAAAAAACGCTCGGAGAATAAAAAGAGATGAGATAATGCTTCCAGCTCCGATCTACAATCTGACTTTGAAATGTCGACAGAAGTCACGCTTCACTTGACAAGTCTTTCTCTCCTTTTTTTCTTTTCATGGGGTGATAGCTGACCAAAAGAACTTAATGCTAACGTAGATTGGGCTCTAAAAAACTAGCGACGAACCGACGGGTAAACACCAGCATGTATGGTAGTGATTGGAAAAGAGACTATTGTCGCTTTCTCTAGTATAATATCTGACGTATGAAAAGAAAATTGATTTTCTAATGTCCTGGAATGGAATACGAGAGTGCATGAGTCATACAAAAAGAGATCCCAGGAAGATAAGTATGGACAAACGAAGCAGTTTTTTCATTTCCAGAGAAAAAAGTCGAGAAGAATTTTTTTAAGTGGACACCTTGTCTCTTTTTTGTTCAACTCAGGCGGGTTGGGTTTACTTCCGTTGTAAAGCTATAACTACATACAAAAAGCATATAGAAAGTCAATAGTGATTCGAAAGTAATTTGTCAGGTAATCGTTGTAGCTCATCTCCCGTCCTTTCTCATTTCTATATCCCATCTCGATATGAGGGGACAAACAAGAATGACTCCACGCTGTACTTACAAGGATAGAAATGGATTGGTTTTGTATTGAGCAACAGTCAGAGTCAGCATGAAGCTTTAATGACAGCAGCTTGAGTTTGAGGTAGGTGACCGTATAATAAAAATGTAAGGAAAAACTAGATACTTCCTTGTCTCCTTTTCCTACCTTCCTTTTTTAGCAACCGACGAATGTCATTAAGGAAGATTGCTTTTGGTCATTTGACAAGCTAGAAGAAACACACGAGGAGAAAGGCACTGCCAGGGTAAAAATAAGTAGGAGAGGTAAGTCGTTAAGTGAGTATTCAAGTTTCGGGGAGGAAGATTAGATGAGAATGTAGGATGCAGGGAACTGTAGGATGAGATGGAAGTCAGGTCGTTCCGCCTCGTTAACGTCACCCTCAATCGAGAAATAGTGAGTGAGGATGAAGATGAAGCTAGGGACATGGCTTACAGTGAACTGACAATGAGAGAAAACACACCCGCAAAAAAAAGAGCAAGATGTGTATACTCATTTAGATAATGTCTTAAGCCAACGGTAGGTTGGCAATCATAATCATCTTGCAAGTCGCCATGTCCATATATAGTCCTGTCTGGAGTGGCCTGATTTCTAAAGAACGAACTAAAGTAAATTAAACTGGAAGAAGGTAAATTGGCGAAAAAAATAAGAGCGACTTGGGTTTAGCTAAGAAGTGGTTGTTATTGCCTACTTGTAGTAAATAGATAAGATGGATTGATTGAACAATCAATGAGGGCGAAATGTAGGGAAAGAGAGACAAGAAAATTGCATGATTGATTACTAAAGTAGGCTAATGCGTAAAAGGATTATAAGTATTTGACTTGATGTAATTTTTTGAACTCGTTTGTTCCTTACTTTGTTTGTTTAGAGGGGTGGAGCTGTACCATCCAACTTTCTTTTACGCTTACGGAGCTTTGATCCTTCAATGTGGAGTAGTACAGACGATAGGTTGCTTGGGAGCAAAACGCTTATCGCACAAACTTTTGAGTCTCTACTGGACACTCCTCCTCCTCCTTACATTGGGCGATATAGGAGTTGGTCTATATTGGGTATTCCACCTGGAGAAAGTAAAAGTCAACTTGCGCCCTTACCTGAGCAGAGAATTCATCGAAAAGTATTCCACAGATGAGACGTTCACTCTCCGTTGGAACAAAATCCAGTCCCAAGACCGATGTTGCGGTGTAAATGGTTTCCGAGACTTTGATAAGTTTGCTAGCTCCCAACTCCATCACTCGGATCAATCTGCTTTCACCTCAGATTCTCAAGTTATTGTACATGTAGAGTCTGAATTTTTGTCTTTGCCGGAGTCTTGCTGTGCTTTTCCGTATGTCACTCCCGCTGTCAGCAGCAGTAGTGGCGGTACTGGTCTCAATAAGGATTATCGTCTGCCTCGTTATTCTCCTGAAGAAGAGCGCCCTCCAAACAATGAACTCTCTCCAGGGCGGTCTAAACACTACACAGGTTCAGGATCAGCATACCCCACAGGGTATAGCGAGTCCTTCTTCCAAACCAACGATTATGCCGGCGATGGTGGGGGTGGCAGCGGAGCTGGGACACGACGAGGGAGGACTGTAATAAATTTACCTCATAAAAATGATGAGCCCCATCTAAAACAAAATCATTATTTTAAAGGTGAAAGCGGAGCACATTTGTTCCTCCAGAAAAATACTGACGAGGCAGAATTCATCAATGGGTTTAATCAAGATGACGACAAGATTGACACAGATTTTTACGATATGGATTACGTAAGAGACACCCCAAACCAATCTAAAAAATCACTAGACGATGTAGTAACCGCTGGGGTAGATGTACCTGATGATGATGGCCACATTAAAGATGATGTCGGTGCTAATCATGAGCATCTTGGACCTAATCAAGCCAACAACTGGTCAGCAGTTGAGAAACGTGATATTAAAAGTTACGAGCCCATTCATGCCCATAAAGTACGTCATGAGCTTCATCGTAAATCGCAACCCGCTTCTTCCTTAATTGACTCCAAGTCTACACAAACTCATACTGATAAAAATGCTTCCGTAGTCGTAGCAAAACGAAGTAGCAATGATGGTACTAGAAGTATTAGTGATGAAGTAGGACTCTTGGCGATTCTAAAACGTAGTACAATCCTCAGCAAGAAAAATACGAGAAAGAATAACGGTAAAAACGAACAAGAACAACAGCAGATGCAGCACATTTACAGAACTATCCATAATTCCAACCAGACTTTGAACAAATTATTCCCGTCCATTGTATTTCGTTTTGGGGAAAGTCGGAGAAAAAATGAGAGAGAAAGTAGGAGAGCTTTGTTCATGTCATCATCTCAATTGACGGCAGGTTCGACCCAAGTGCCGGCAATCCCAACAAGGCCGGAAAAGAAAGTAGACCTTCTGTGTCAAGAAGAGCCCGAGGGACTCAATAATCACAATTCATACAGAAAGGATCAAAGAAAAAGACGGGAGGAGAACAATGACAACAGCACGAACCTCAAAGCAAAAAAAGATTCACAAGAAAAAGATTCCGTACACAATAGGAGAACAACAGCAGATTCTCTCACGACCTACAATGAGATCACTTCCACCGAGATTACGGATAGCGAAATTGGGAAGAAAACAACGGAGCAAAAAAATAAAGCAAACCTTCTAGCAAAACTAGTCGTAAAGGAGGCTCAACGAATTATGACCCGTTCTGCAGAAGAGAGACCTGATCAGGTACTTGCCCCAACTAAGATGAAGAAAAAAGTAAGACGAAATGTAGATCATGAAATGCAGCGAGATATTGCGCTGAAAAGAAAGTCAAGTAAAAGCTTAGGTGAAAATATGCAGATCTCATTATCGTCCTCCTCATCTCCTACTTTCCTTTTGTCCTCCTCACGAGAAGAAGATAATTCGGAAAGATCTTATATCTTCCCAGTATCATCATCTTCCTCTTCAACAACTTATTTAGAGGCAAACAGCCCTTCAATTAAAATACCCAGCTCGTCCCTCTTTCAGAACGGGGACGATTGGAAGATAAATGGGAGCAATGGGGATAACAACAACGGTTCATCCTCCACTTCAGGCGCTCAAAGAGTCTTTGTGTATGGAGACGGGTGTGGAGTGAAACTGATAGAATGGGTAGATCACGTCTCGGGGATTATGTTTATTCTAGGTTTTTGTATCATTGGTTTCGTGAAAACTTGTTTTCTCGTGATACTTCGTACCGAAATACGCGAGATGATTGAGAAGATCAACATGATAGAGCCGGAGGAAGTGTTATCTCCGACGAGAACGCAGAAATCAGGAAGTCTCGTAGGAGATCAAACAAGATTTCAAGTTTCCCATCCACTTTTGCAAAATCCCCACCGGGCAAGTACAGTTTCAGCCCAAGGTATACTCTTACCCACCATAAAATCGCCGGATGGACCTGGCCCATTCATCGCTGGAATGGGTCTAGGTGGTGGTGTAGGAGTAGGGGGAATGTACAACAGATCTAACAGGCAGTATCAACGGAGGGCTTCCAACATTGTGGGAGGTGATCGTAGCCGTAGTCATTCCAACGAGACTGTAAACATGTCGTTACTCATGACCTCCCAAGCGGAATCCGGCGTTGTAGGGAAGGGACGCTCCAATCCTAACTTGAGTAGTAGTGCATGTATAAGCACTGGGACCAATGTCGAGGAAAAGGATCCAGTGTCTGGTCTTTCGATAACGGTTCCCAGTAGTACTTCAAGTAGTCACGTATGCCCCTCATCCGCTGCATTTGCTGCCGCACGCTATTTAAGAAGGAGCTCTACCTGCTCCAGCTCGACAAACCCTACTAGTTTTCCGTACCAGTTCGGCGTTGATGTAGAACCAAGAGCCGGTCCTTCATCTAGATTTTATCAGTATTTCGAACCTATATACCAGCCCCCACACTTGTATCAACAGCACCATCATCATCACTACATGCGGAATACAAGGTCGCATAGTAGAAACATGTCTTGTGGTGCCATTCTTCCACTGACTTCCTCTTATAGAAGCAGTTCCGCGGCGGCAGCAGCTTCCGCAGCACTAGCATTCAATCGGAATGCCCGTGTCAATAACGCCACTTTGTCTAGCGCGACCACAACGACAACCTCCATCATACCTGGTAGCACAGGGTGCAGCTTCAGTTCCAACTCCAAGGATGACACTGAAATGATTGTGTCTGTCTCTTTGGAACACATTGCCTCTTCCGATCAAGATGAGGAGGAGAAAACCACCGTACCGGAGATTGATGAAGATGAGAAGGAGAAACTAAAGAAAGACTGGGCTGCTGCTACTCAATGCCTTGATAAAATGAAGAGTTCTCCTGCGACCAAGACAATTGACGAAGAAGATGAAACCCTAGGCACAAAACTAGACACTTTTTATATTGACGAAGAAAGTGCAACAGAGACCAACAACGATGGCTTGACAGGCACCGCCGGAAGTAGTACGGAAAGAGAGCTGCAGAGGAGAAACGGAAATAATAACGTAGACTTGACAACTGTTCTACCCATGTCTTACATTGGTACTGCTGTGTAGTATTAAGCTTAATATAATTCATGAATCCTTGTTAACTATGATTACTATAACCCATTAGATGGAAACTATATATTTAATCAGTGCTCGTAAAAATAAATATTTTGTCGGAAATTATTAAAAGAATATATTGTGATTAATGGAAGCAGAAAATGATATAACATTTTGGCACTTATTTTGATGGGTGGATATTCATGTAAAAAAATTAATTTATAAGTGTTAGTTTGATGCATGTGATTAAAGGAAAGGCTATGGAGTCACAAATAATTATTCCACCAGTAAACTTTAATCTACACTCTATCAAAGTACGGAACAAAATTATGTATTCTTAAAAAAATTCTCTAAATCTAATTACATATTCTCTACAGTAAAAAAGCCCAGTTTTAGATTGACAAATTTATTTTGGTCTCGATTAATTTCAATGATAAGACTGCGTACATATATATCCTTGTTAAAAATTGCTAAACTATTTATAATTATGCTAGTTTGTGACTGATTGCGAATACTGTAGTAAAAAAATTTTATTGATGTAAAATCCGGAATGTAAGCACATGCAATTTAACCAAAAATATCGTCTTGGATCTATGGACTGGGCTTGATTAGACTATTTTGCAAAGCACAATTAAAACTATTTATGAAAGAATCTACTACACAATTTGTATGAATGTGACTGAGCAAGTATATATAGTTTAAGTTCTGTATTTCTGGTCTAAAGAATAATTGATTCTAACGTATTATTACATTTCAAGAAGTCATAGAGGAAGAGAGCATGAAACAAAAAAACTACATTATTTAAGGAAACAATAAAGTTATATTCCATAGAAACAGAAACTTAAGGAAAAGGAATTATTCCCTAAAAGTATGTTCCTCCATGTTTGCACTTTATATAAAATAAAGTAATTTGATACGGTAATGGAAAACGAAAGAGAAAGTACCGAACCGCCGTAGCACTAACTAACCAATCGAACCAAGAAACGTGAAACCTCATTTTACTACGTAGGCCAAAACAGTCTAAACTGAGATGATTGTTGGTAAAAAAAAATGCGAATCGCAAAGAGCAAATAAATGTATAAATTAGATGGATGACTGGTTGCTTCCAGAATAATCTTTGGTGGTTGGTTGGTAGTGCAGAGAAAACACATTTCAATTGAAGGCTTTTCATGGAATTGGAGTCTTCACTACCACGTGATCAAATTGATCATTCGTTATGAGCATGATATGATGATGAATGTTTATTATCCCCTTTCAATTTCTAGAGTCATTTGGACAGAACTACTATTAGAAATGATATGAAACATGATTAAATTGTAATAATTATGTGGAAGAAGAAGAAAATAAAAAGTTATTATATCGTTATACACGATGCTCTGTGATGCTTTTGTACAGTTATTATTCCTATCATCGGTGGTTACACAAGGCTTCAAGGATAACGCGTGGGTTCTTTTCAGGTAATGACTTGATCTAGAACAAAAAAGTAGATAATATCTTACTTAAGTCATGCATTCCACCATAAATGCGAAAAGAGACTAAAAACATGATTCCAGGGGAGTCTCTTCTCTTTTCTTGTCCTACGACTTTTTCTAAGCCCCATTATATCCGTACAAGCCTTAAAGAAGGAGATTAGTTGAGACATTTATACAAGCGAAAAGAATCTCTTTCAATTTTTAAAAAGGAAAATAAACAAACTTACTTTTTGTGCGGACGAGTCTTTAATTATGGCTGGGATAGGAAAATATTATGATTCCATTGGAAGAGAAAAAAGCACGGACATGCTTTGGCTATTTTGTATAACGAAGGGAATAAATTGGCCTTGGTTGGAAAAAATTAATTTCTCCGAGGACCAGAACCCCACCAGACCGCACCAATTCTGGACCCTTGCAATCACATTATATATTACGTGTGTATATAAGCACCGAGATTTCTTCCCTTAACGATTTTTTTCTAGGAAACGAGTAGAAAAGTAACTGCAGTTGCAT
>JAHZNL010003504.1:0-10906 GCA_027744575.1 Lepidocyrtinus sp. AM51 | reverse complement strand
CTCTGGTAAATTTAGTGCAATTTAATTGCAAATCTCAGGTGCTTCGACCGTTTATTCTGGTGCTTCGATCGTTTAATCTGGTGCTTCGACCGTTTTAAAAAAACAGTTGATGATGGGGAGAACACACAACACAACACAATAACTGCATCCACCGATTTACTTCAAAGACTTTGTATAGCTTTCCACAGAAATGATTGGTAGAAAAAAATGATTTAATTACAGGTAACGCAGATTTAGGACAATAAAATTAACATGAAAATGTAGACACTTAAACAACAACAACAACTCATGAAATGAGGAATAACATTGGAAGCCAAACAATTGCATTCCACTTGCGCGCGCTTTGTATTTAAAAAAACTGTGGTGCTTAACAGCAAGCAGGCTAGAGTCAAACGGCGAGCAAAGTATTTTTTGTTGAGTTCATTGCGTTGGTTATCTTTTGAGAAAGCAGTGACAAAGTTGAAGTATAAAAAAGACAAAAATTTCTACACTCATGGAGATTCGAATCCCTGTGCGCTTCATATTACTCTCTCCTCATACCACTTCGCCACAATGGCTATGCTTTACTTGAAGGTGAGTTTTTCGAGTATAGAAGAAGAAGCTTCTATTATACAGTCTTTCTCGCCTTGTGTAGATGATGGGGACTGTTCATACCTCATATTCTTATTTTTTCGGGACTATCCCCCATAAAGTGTCACTTACTCATTCACTATTATTTACTTATTCACATTCTTTCACAATATAACAGGCCATGCAACCATGAACATCTACCTATCCCTATATAGTCGAACATTGATATGAACAGACCCCATTCGGTGCATTCTCACAGGATAGCGTGAATAGAAATTTAAGATTCTGGATGAGTTTGTCCTTCTCAGAGACATGTAACAGTTGCACTCATTTTCATTTCATTTCGCGATAAATGTCAATGGAGATCAAGTTCCAACAAAAATCATTTAACCATAAAAATATCTGGTGTAATATGTGATGCGAGCACTGAACTCTATATTTCAGCCTATTTTAACTTAACTGAAAGAATTCAACTGGAAGGGCCATCATATTCCCAAAAGGTTCTATCGGAAGTTTTCATGCAATCTTTTCATTTCCATAAATACTTAATACCTAACTATCCTTAGCAGAAAAAATCAATACATGAATAAAAAAATCTCCTAACATCATCAATTTACCCTGGGATACAGTGGTGGGAAATGGGAAGCTCGAAGCTCACAAAATTCATTATCATACAAAACACTACCAAATAGAAAACGGAAGCTGGCAGAATCGTGTTTTTTTCTTCTCCAAAGTTCGCTTCAAATTGGCTGCTTGTTGCTCCAACTCCCTAGACTAACTTCCTTTCCCATAAAAACAGATATCTGTTTAACGCTTAAATATATTGCGTGTGAACACTTTTGCATGGTATTATTTTGGCACTTCTTATACTCTTGTGTGTGGTATGATACGACTTGTTCATAATATTTTAGAATAACTCTAACAAGGCCGGGGATGAAAATGGTGATGAGCCTTTTCAATTCATTCCTATAGCTTTCATTTGCAGGAACATACGAACAGTCCTCTCGTACTATTGCCAATTATCCAGATGAATGTTATAACCGGCTTATTACCTTTTCGGGACATCTTTCATTTCCATTTCTACTGTACTAGTTTGAGAATTACGAGAGGAAAACGTTTTGCATAGTTCCAGCGAATTGTGTTGTGTGGATGATGTTGATGATTAACTCTATATGTAAGTAAGTATATGTGTTTGTTGTTATCTGTTTGGCGTAGGCCAAGAACGGTTGTTCTAAAAATTTGAATGAGTTCCTGGCTCACATATCTGTTCCCGTCTGTTTACTCCAGATAAACATTTATATTTATGAGCTTCTGCTTGCTTTTACAATTCTTGTTGTTTATTCACCCATTATGTGCACATTACGCAACGACAAAACTTACCATCGAAACCTGACTTTCCCCTGCAGAAGCGGTGCACAAGTGCTAAATTAATTGTTTGAATGTAGATTGCTGTCCACGAAAAGGCTGATGGCAATGAACCAACGGAGACACTCTCATTTCACTAACATCCTCCCCTAAGTGCTTCTACTGAAGGCGAGCGTCGTCAAAGATGGATTTCTCTTCGGAAGTCATTTTCAGCACGGAAACCGGCCAAAAACAATAACAACAAGAAAACGCTATTCACATATCAAATTAATGCAGCGTAGACTTTGTGCAATCACACCATTAAAAAAGTTTTGCCTACAATGTGTGCCCTTTTTCTGGAAGAGCCTTCCTTACCCAAAACTGAAGGGTAACGAGAACACAATAACACCACCACCATTTTCGCACGATCATTCATTCCATCACCTACGTACATTACATTCGTTCGTTCAAAAATAGCAGGATATTAGAAAATTTTACTCTACTAGGACCAACTTGAGTGTAGCGAACTAAAAGCCGTTTTCTACAGCCATAAAGTTTGGTAAGAACACCTATATTTGCTCGGTCGTGATGACTTCATATACATAGATTTTTAACGCATTTCAAATTAATTAATATGCCACCATTATTTTTGCATTTAACCCTGCCATCATCACCGCCAACACCTTACACCACGAGTTATGTATATATGACACCCCCATACCGTAAAAATATAGCAATCATGTCATCAACTTACTTCTTGTTTTGTCAGAGGAACATAACAAACAAACTCTACTTTTGGGGGTTACTTCATATCACATTACATTAAATTGCACTTTAGCAGCTCACTTCATCATTTTAAGGAGTTGCAGAAACTCAAGTAGTGGTTAGTTGTAGTTGTCGTTCCTATAATGGCAACAATCCAACTTTGTCTCCTCTTTCAGTCGTTGTCGTTCGTACTACTACTCGTCCTGATGATGCTGAGGTAATGACGTAGCGGTTTTATATTTTGGAGGAGGAAAGGCTACCCAAAAAAAGTTAAACAAACAAAAAACATAATTGATATCGATGCATCCTTTTTTATAACTTCATCCACCACATACATACACCACTACCTGTTTCCCCCACCGCCGCCTTCTTTTTTATATAAAAATCTAATTGTTTTTAATGATGTCGATAATTGAATTAAAGGTAGTGCAATGTCGTTATTACTATCATTTTTTGGCTGATGTATCCTTGCCTAGGTTGATTTTATACAAATTAATGACAGAATGTTGACATTTTGAAAGGAGGGACGGTAAGCATTTCTTGTTCTTCTTTTCCTTCTCTCATTTTTCATTAGGGCAGGGCATCGTCACAAGAAAACAGAATTCTCTTCAAGTTGTCACTCGGACAATAAGGAGACTTTAAAGTATACTGGTTTATGGGCTTACCTACGTGATTACTACACAATTTACATAATTCAGTATACAAACAAAAAATACTTCTGTCTGCGAAGGGCTTGCGGAGCAGAATGATTTCATTGCTGACCTTTTTGCTAGTTGATGGCCAATGTGCCAAGTTTCGTTGGGGCTTGGTGAAACAGGAGTTGTTGCTTGAAATCAGTTTGACTCAAGCATAAGCAATATGAGAAAGGATGTCATGGGATTAATATTCCTTAAGTAGTTTTGGAGGATTTTATAAATATGAATGCCAAAACTCTCATACGCACTTCCCTTTCCATATTTTTGGGATGGAGCGTGTCTATAAGTCACACACATCAAGACGGTTTACTTTCTGTTGAATCGCCTGGATTTTTTCTACTCTGACGAGTCAGCACACAAGTTCAAGTTACTTTATAAGGATAAATCGAATCCAGTTTGAATGAAAAGGAAAATGGTATTTTAATGTACGCAAGTTTTTGTGACGCTTGTTCTGACGTAAAGATAAATGAACAATGGTAGAATTATGGTAGCTCACAACTGGGAATAAATTCGCATCGCGCGCTTACTCACTCTTTAAAGCTTTTTAAATTCAGAAATTATTCCTCAAAGGAAATAATTTCCTTAGCCTGTAGATTTTTATATTTTATCCACGTATCTGCTGTGATTATTGTAACATATGGGTCATGTCATCATGACAAATTTGGCATGCACGACGTGTAGAAAAAAAATATCCTGCGAAAGTCTCATACCTCATCCAGTACAGTTCTTTCTTCATATCTTCAATTCAATTAATTAACATGTAGCTCCTCGAATGATTATTTATCATATTACAGAGATGCTTTTAGACGCCGTCAATCTCCCTACTCATTTATAAGCACCCCTACTTTTAATGAAGTCGCCTCGTGAGTGGAAAACGCAATCCAAGAAATTAAAACTGCATTTAGGTAATTTAATATGCAATTCTCAAATGCTCTTGGTGACCTTAGGTTTTTATACTCCCCACACTGATACGAGATTTAAAAGAGAATAAAAATTAGTTCTAAGAATGCGTGTTATGCAGATTGTCTCAGGATTCCGAGTGGTAGAGACGAAGAATAGCTCTGGCTGCGCTTGTGTAAGTAAACGCTTTTTTTCAACTGGCTTTTGCAAACCTGCTGTAGCTCTCCCAAACTCTGACCACTTGTATTGTCTTCCTTGCTTCAGTCGTTTGCCAGGTTTTGCAACGTCAACAGTACTCACCGCTGTCTCGTTCTTCTGGTTTCCTCCAAAACGTTGCTTACAAAGCTTCTCGTTTTCTTGAAAAATATGCAGTGCAGCCCTTGAAAGAAAGATCAAGTTGGTATTTAGGCAAGTTTTATAACATCAAGTCCCAGGAAAATACACTCTAAATTCGTTTTGATTCTTTGGCAGTATCACATACCCATTTATTTATTTAAATCATGTCCATTCTTTGCCAATTTTGTCACTTCTAACAAAATAACTAATGTTTTCAAGTTTCTTAAGAATTTTCATCGAGGATGTCAAAAATTATTGTTTATTTTTTCAAAATGTTTACTACCATCTCTAAACACAACCTTGTAATCATTAGATAGATCTCTCTTTTTTCTGTGACATGTGTGCTGTACATTTATGCAAATGCCTGCATGGCATTGTGGAATGTAAAAGTGTAATTAAAATAGTGAATGTTACGATGATAGACAAGTAAAACGGTTTATTTGTAAAAAGCAACGAAAACAAAGTGTTGTAGAAAGGGTAAGAAATAACTTGTCAAAACTAGAACATAAAACTATCTTTATGTACGATTGAGCTGAACGCTTATTGTAGTTTCGCTGTTCAAATAAAGGCTCATTTAATTTCTTATTGTAAGTCTTTGCTCGATTAGTTCTTTAGTCTTATAAATGGGAGAAGGAAAAAAATTGGCGAGAAGAAAAAGATGTTCATCATCATCCCATCGTGTCAGCTTAGTAGCGCCGGTGTTTTCAGCATGATTTGCATTTATGCCTGACTTGACATTGTCAAAGTTCTCCTACATTTTATCTTTATGGTTCTTGTTGGAATTGATATTGATGTGAACCAACAAGACAAATAGGTTTTGATATCGGATGTCAACATAAATCTTCACTTTTTCAAAAAAAAAAAAAAAAAACGCGCGGATTTTTCCTGCTTCTGTGGAGTGACTATAATAAAACAAAGATTAAAATTGCAATTAACTGAACATGAGTTTTTCTTGTGAGTTTTTGTGACAAGAACAGGGAAAAATGGACGATGACATTGCACCTGTTTGTGCGTGATTGATAATGAAACTGAAGTGGCTACTTACTTTTTAATGAGGATAAGGAATAGTTTACCCTTTAAAGTGTTTTATAATCTCTCAACGTGGTGGCCGCTTATCATTAAGGTGACGCATAATTTTAAGTACTTTTTATTGTAGTGGAAGTAAAAAAAAGGTGTGAAGGAGGGTACCTCAGGAGGAGGTGATAGACGATATTTATTTTTCTACAAATGTAGTTCCTCTCTTTTCTTTCTGCTTGTTCGTATTTGTTTAACAAAATGGTATTGAACAGAGAGCAATGTCAGTATCTGAGTATCAATGACTAAAAAAGTGATTAGAAAAGGGACATGCATTTTTATTTAGAAAGGAATGCGTGACTTTTGTTTTAATTAGGTAAAGAGAAACGCTGAAATTTCAATAAAATATTTATTAAAACTTTTCTGTTTCTAATTTCTTTTCACTAAGGATCCAAACCAAACAGTGATAATCTTGTAGCCAAGGTAAGATGACAACGACCATCTGGATTTGAGATGCCACAGCCAAGATGGAGCTTCCGAATAACCTTCTCGTCTGCAATGGGTAGGTTTCCTAACTTTTCTCACATTTGTGGGCAGAATCACTTTTCAGGTAAAATGTCTTATATCACCCCAGTGTCAAGTCATGACCGCTTACATTACGTCAAAAACTCGTGTATACAAATTGTATTGTAAGACTTTTTAGAAGTATTCACCAAGAATCCTTTATATTTCTTTTTAAAGCAAGTTTGTCGTCAGAATTGCATTACATTTAGGGCAAATTCAACATTTCCCTACTGTATTTACCAAATTACATAATACACGTAAATGTAATGCAAAAAAAAAACGGTTAAGCATTCGAAATAAAAATGGAACACATCTAGCAACATCATCATCGTTTCTTTTGCATCGTGTTCAATTTTACCGTACTTTGCATTATTATGCAAAAAATTCAGGCTAAAATTTTTGCTTGATTGCTGAACTGATATAAAAGTCTCTGTATGTTCGTCTGGTTTATAACTAAGGAAATGACGTGTATATTTGAATCTATTTTTTGATAGTTTTTTTTTTATTTGACAGAACATGTGACCTGTACGATTGCTCTTATTATCATTGTTGTCATAAATAATCTAAAAAAATCTTCTCGTTTTATTCTGTTTTGTAGTTTATTAAAGTACAGAAGCAAGTTTGAGTCAAGATTGTTTGTAAGTTGTATACTGTACCCGGTGGGCTTTCAATTAAGCAACCTTTTACAACGTCTTTCTCAAAAGAATAGAAAAGGGAAACGGTAGCATTGATCGTGCTCGTTCATACCAATTTGCTTTCCAAGTCATATTTTCAGCTACTTAATCTTTTCCTCTTAGTTTTGTTGTGCAACCAATTTAGAAAACAAAAATACTACGTATGTTTATTTGGGCAACGCTATGTCTTCTGTTTTCCCCTATCAAAGGAAATCTGTTTTTCACGGTGAAAAATTTATTGAACAAGAGCTGTTTATCCTGTTGAGCTTCTTCTCAAAGAGTCCAAAATGTAGTGATATCTATTGTTGGTAGAAATTTAACTAGAGCTGAGCCAGGTAAAGACATTGATGTATAACTCGGTATTGTTTTTCTTGAGCATTTAGCATGACATGGGAATTAGCTAATTATGCGATGAAGATAAATCCGCCGATAGTTAACAATATTGCAATAAAGATTATTCAGGATGAGCATACCTAATCACACAAAAACCAGGGTTTGAAGTGTTAGTATCGTTTAGCTTCTGAAGTTATTGCTTCGCCCAATCCTTTTTCCGTGTGTAAGTAGGTAGAACCAATTAGGCATTAGGTTTGAAATGGAAAGCCTGAAAAACCCATCAAGAGAAACGTAATTTCTTCAGGTAAAGTTTCCTTTCGAAAGAGAAGTCGTATTTCATAAATCCCTACAATTAATCCATAATCGTTCTGCTGGCACTTAATCATTTGTAGTTTTTTCTTTCTGGCTAGCTCTAGAAAACCAAAAAAGATATGAGCTCGAGTAGAGTACTCAGTATTTATCCCCAGTCTTCTCTTAAACTATGCGAGATGGATAAAATTGTTAAAAAATTATTGTTAGGTTGACACTTGCCAACGTAAAGTGAGTCTTTTGTCTTATCAAAGAGTAGGACGTGGCTTACTTTTTTCCATTTATACATTTGGCTCTTTACTACTTTGGTGACTACCACTTCTAGAATCATGTTAGGTGTTATGTTGTGAAATGTAGAAATATTTAAACTTCTCGTCAGTCAGACGAAACTTCCTGCTTGATTTTGCATCATACTTATATCATTTACTTAGATATCATCCTCACCACCATCATATCATTTTTGACACACACTTTGACTCTGGCAAAACCAGAGACGAAGGACTTGTTACGTTCATTTTATTGCAGTTTTTACGATCATGCTCTGTTCGAGCGAAAAAGACAAAAACTGATCTGCCTTTTATTACCGTCTGTGTTTTTTTTTACCTTCACTCAAACTCTTCTTGGGACTTTTTTTATTGTTATATTTTGTTATTGCCAAACATGTAAGGTGTCATTCGTTGTCATCATTATTATTATCGGTCGTCTTGTTATTCTGACGGTTTCTCCCATGTAGATACTCGCATCTATTTAGGAGTACCTACATTATGTACTTATTTGCTTGTACTTTTGTTAAGAGAAAAAATATACGCGTTTACCTTTGAGTCACATTATTCCTCGTTTTAAAGAAATTATTTCCCTTGTGTTAACCAAAGGTCTCAATGTTAATCCTTCAATATCACTATAAATGTTCGAAGTAAGTTGCAAGGATAACGTGCCATCAATGCGTGATTTCTTCTACTTAACATCTTCTTCTTTAAGGATAAAACACTTTGTGCAAGACGTTTTAAAAAAAACTCGCTTTTCAGCGCTACATTCCGTACCGTTGCTTTTTTACTTCAAACAATTCCGATATTATAGAGTAGACAATTCAATTCTGAATTGCAGGTATAAATTTTCAATATCCTTTAAAACGACATACCAATGTCATCCACGCATCTTGGCCGCGCTGAACACAATTTTTGATGTTGGACTATGTTGTAACTAATAAGAAATTGTGATTAGACGTACAAAAAAAGAAGGAGATTATTTTACCAGTATCCATTCGCGTATCATGTTTCGCTGTTTCGAAAACCATAAACTGAAACGAAACCTCGAACCACCACGACAACCACGACTCACTTGGCTGATGAAGAAGTCAAGTATGAAATAACCTTGTTTGTCGTGCCGGACGTTACAATGTTTTACTTTTTGAGTGAGTTGTGTGTCATATGTGTTTTGAAAAACAAGCTGCGGCTATCTTGTATGCATCACTTACATCATTATTATTATAATACTTTTTACAGTACATTATTTTCGAAACTAACATGTGAGGTGGCCGTTTTAAACATTTTTTTTGAAAAAAGTTACGTATTCCCCACGTGTCGCGACGTGCATCGAAACCATAATTTGTAATCTCAAGGTAATGCCATTTTTAGATATTTTTTCATTGCAATGGAGCATACAAAAGTGTACACGCTTTGTTGAACAGGATCGGGTCACTTTTACTTCCTATCTTTTATGAAAAAGATAAACTTTGGCTGGTTTCTTTGCAAGACTTTTTTTTAAAGAACCTGTTTCGGGTTTTAAAAAATGACGTTATCATACCGTGCCAAAGTTTACTTTCACAATTTGAACGCTTCATCCTTCATATAACTCATTGTGCAATTTTTTACGGAAAAAAAAATGTCTTTACATCACTGGCGTCCTCCGTTCTCTGCCTCTGTAAAAAATTAAATAAGAAAAGAAGAATTGCGGTAATATTTTGCCTCGATAATGTATTTTATTTGAGACTGGGGAATATGACAGCGTCGAAGATGAAATATAATATGGTAACAAGCTCATTTTGCTTCTTGGTATCAACCATTATTGGTTTTTGTTCGCCTCGGCGTTCCCCCAAAAAACCGCTATACTGGCGACAAAGCAATACTTAAAAAAATGATAAGCCAATAACGTTAACACATTTGGAGCTGCTAGCGGAATTTTAAAGAGCGCACTTTTTGTTTAGAACTATATATTATGCTCATTGTGCTTTGGTATTTTCTCTCCGTGAAAAATTCTTTAGTGGTTTTCTCCGTTGCTTTGAAATTGGCATGGAAACAAAGTCGTTTTCCTATGCCGCGTGAGACGAATCGTGCAGTTTCTATCGCTGTTGTTTCAACTCTTCTAAGAGAAAAATCTTGTTCATTTGAAGTCAGATTAAGTAAGCCAACTGCTTTTTCTACCTTTCATTCCATTCAGTGGTGTAACTTATTGATGAGTGTCGTTTTTCCATAATATTTCTAGGCATGATATAAAAAAGGAACTTGTTCTGTTCCAGTTCAGTCGGTTTGAGTAAATGACATGACTTTACTAGACTCTCCGTTCATTTCATTATTTCTTTAAGGGGAGTCCACTTTAGTTTAGTGACAGGCAATAACAATATTTTCTCTTTTTCCCCATCTCCTCCACGCTAGCTAGTCTTCATTACCTATGGAGCCTCAACGAAACATTTTTTCTCTCGTTTTCCCTCCACGTTTTTATTTTAATAATGATGTCGTCTTAGGCTCTCGCTCTTCGAAAAATAAAATGAAAGTAAAATGGTTGTAAACAATACTCTATTATTACATATTTCTCCTTCCTGATAGTCGCTTCGCCCTCTCTCCTTTTCATGCAAGCATGAAAGTCCTCATGTGTGCGAAAAGGATCAGTCTCAAGCTGCGAGTTATTCTTCTTCTTTCACTTCACCGGAAAAAAGTTTGCTCTTTAGTTGAAACTGAAATATGTATTGGCCAGTTTTTCTTTAGTGACGTCATTTGCCATTTGAACTAAAATATAAGTTTAAGACACATGAATGATGCCCATTCTGCTCAATACTATCTGGAGAGTAAAGTTAAGCTGAAATTTTAGCAAGACTTGACCTTATTCATTTCCCAAAGAATGGATAAAAATGTAAGTTTCAAAGAAGGCAGCTAAAACCCAGGTAAAATAAATGTCCTAGAGGTAAATATGCATCCTTCCGGATCATTATCGTTACTTTTGGCGCTCTTCAGCGCGGAAACCCTAGGCTCATCTGGTTTTAACTTTCCTGTTACTTTTCATGATTGCAATTCCCTTTAAAGTAAACAGCAGGAAATACACTCTTTACCTTAAATTCTCGATACGGTTCCATTTATGTAATGGAAGACGACTTTTCTCTATCTCTTCATTTCTGTCTCTCCATCCATT
>JAHZNL010003503.1:0-11495 GCA_027744575.1 Lepidocyrtinus sp. AM51 | reverse complement strand
GTGCAGTGCTAGCGATGATAATTCGGTGACACACTGTTGATCATCAAAAGAATCAAAATTACATGCATGATTCAGCATAAAAATTGCTACATGAAACGATCAAACAGAATTTTACGTTCTGTGTGGTACCGAGTACAGAAATTTCCTAATGTTCAGTCATCTAGAAAGTATAGCATTTTACGTCATGATACCCTTTTCAAGAATTTCAAATACTACAGAGATCTCACAATTCAGGGTTTTAGATATGCATAGTGAAGCCGGGTTGTGCTTCGGATATTTGACAATGAAGCCCAATATCTCATCAATGATTGGTAAGGAATAATCAAGAGCTCATGAAAATTAGATCATTGTATTTTGGGCTGACATGTCTCAGGAATCATGAATCATTCATTGGGTTTTTCGTCATCATAATTCTCAACTCAGGCAATCAAACATCGCGATCATGGCATATGGAGGGCATACAAGTTCTTTTAAAAAGGAAATTGAAAGAATATACGATATTGGTTTTATTTTTCGCAAACTATGAAATTAAATCATTGATTTGAGTGCGGTTTTCAATTTGCTGCAACTACAAACTAGAAAGGGACTTTTACTGGACGTTGATTGTCTCACCTCGTCATCAAGTCAGTTTTCCTCTTTTGCAATATTTAATGATAGAAATTGTAATGAATGAATAGGTGAGTTTGAGCTAATTTAGGAAATGGATAGAAATTGATTTTCTCTTTAGTGAATACATTGGAATTCCTATTGCTTTCGTTAGGATTTTAAAAGAGTCAACAAGAATGACGAACAAGAGTGCTTAGACATGTAATCAGGATTGAGTCAGAATTGCTCATGATTTTTACGCGATTGATCGATCAAGTAGATTTCTTTAGGGTTTGAATTGGCTTTTATGTTCTCCTAATGTGAAAGACCTTTTATAAATTTTTATTGAGAGTGACGTAGCAGTAAGTACATGTTGGGCACGAACCATGCTACTTAATTCTTTTCTAAAGAGCCTTTCAACTCCTCACACATTTCTATCGCCCATATCTAGATTTCGAACTCACGCGCAGCGCGCAGTTCAAAAATGATGAATCGGATGAAACTGAAGGTACATTACAACAACGCAGACGTATTTACAATAAGCTACGTTGAACTATAAGAGACAAGTCAGATTAGGTACCTACTACTTAAAAGCGTGATTTCTAACTATATATTTGTGTAATGCGTGTATTTATTTACCTCCTTCCATTGTTTCCATTAAATAATTACAACTAAATAATTCATATGTGAGCATTTATCCGTGTGCTAATGCATTACTTTAGGTAAAAATTCAACAAGTGAAAACTATCAAGACGATACCGCTACGCTAGAGTCACGTGCTGAACCGATTGTCAACGACAGGTGGATAATTTATAAGAGAATCATAGTCTCAACTATGTCGTCTGAAAAGAACAATAAGAATAAAAGGAAACATTCAGATCTTAAGTTTTACTGAGCATTGGAGGTAACTAGAGGAGGCAAGTATGTATCATATTTCGACCCGAAATAAAACTTTCAGGAATCTCGCCAGTTCAGACAAAACAAATTGTGAAACTTGAATGCTCAAAAGTTTTTCGTTGAGTATTGATTTATAATCTATACCAGGTAGTCACTTGCGACAAGGCGAATTGTTCTGAGCCAAACAAACTCAATTTGCATGAAGCACTTATTATTTCCTAATTAATTCCGGGATGTATTAAACTCACGACTATTAACATATTAGACTATTTGCGTGCGTGACATGAAGGGTTAATAGTTAACAAGACTATTTTACTCAACTAGAAGAGTTTTTGTTGAAATGTGATTAGAAGATAACGTAACGCATTCATTCCTTAGTGTAAAATTCGCAAGAATAAACCTTTCTTTGAAATCACTTTCCAAAAATGAACCATTATTACTTTAGGAATCCTTTCAAGTTTATAAAGGGAAGGATTTTTGCAAAAATTACTAGTACACGAGTTTTAAGATACTGGCGACGAGAGAGTTCAACCGAGCAGGAGAGCAGACGAGGTCAAGAAGTTGTTTCTCAATTGGTCATACATTATCCTCACTTTTTTTGGTTGACATTTTTATAAACTTTCAAAAAAGTTCTTGCAATTTTTTTCCTCTGAGGGTATATCATAATCATATCATCTGCCTTATTAAACCGTTGAACCATTATATCAGCCGAAAAATAGCGGCACACTATCATATTGAAGGTGAGAAAAGGGAAAGAATATTAATGACAGTCCTATTATGGATTACGAACGACGGTAATATCAAGTTTCGAAAAAAATACGTACCTAATCAAGCCTTAAATAAGGAGTTGAATGAAGATAAGAAAACGCAAGATACATTTTTCTCAGGGAGTGAAATTTTTTTTAGAAGCAAATGTACATCTTAATTTCGAAAAGGAATGAATACAAAGTTATCTGTCATTTTATTTAGTTGGGGTAATTATAGAATTAAAAACGGAAAGCCCAGGGCTTAATAAATGAGTAAAATGAAGTCCATTGTATTAAAAGAAACTGAAAATCAGCAGAGCGGAATAAACTTTTGTCTTCCCTTTTCTGGTTTGGTTTGTTAGAAAGGGACTGTTCATCTACGTCTCTTAAAATGACATTTCTATTTGAAACTTATAAGCTTAATGATTTAGTATAGCACTCTGCATGGGGGACTACTTTTATAGCTGATTCGATTTCTAACGACCTTATTCGTAAAATTTGGAAATCATTTTGGCCTTGTTCTTGCTGCACAAGATTGGTTTGATGAAACTCTAGATATTTCTTGCAAGATAAATATTCTACCTTACTGCGAGTCCTATACTCCTACCCTGAATTTATGACATTGAGATAATGTTTGCAAAACTTTTCAATATTTTCGGCTTGAGAAAATTTCGCATTTTGAAATAAATAAATCCAAGTTGTCACATTCCTTACCAACCTGTCATTTATAATATGACATGTGCTCTGTGTTTTCACACGACTACAACAATTCACTCCAATCTACTAAATCAACTAGCAAAATACGCAACAAAGTATGACATTGCAATTCGTGGTTTTTAGCGTAGATAGTAAATTTCCGAATAAAAAAAATCTTTCATTCAATATGCCCAGCAGGGGATCCGAGAAATTCTTTGATATAAACATGCAATAAATAAGTATTGGTTTAGTCTACGAAATGACGGACACTTGCTGTTTTCACTGTTTGTCTTCTTGCCTCTCCCGCATTAGCACAGATTTCAATCATGATTCATGAGTAAATGAGAGAAAGTCCTAGTCAAACCAAAACAAATCGAGAAAGAATAATTCAAAGGAACAAGTGGGTCTTATCAGTTTCAGTTTTTAATTTTTTTTCTCGAATATCTAGTCTAAAATACGTGATTTTTTTGCAGTTGGCTTATCCTAATGTTAATGACAGACGAAATGAGAGTTGGCAAGACAAGACGAGTAGTCTCATCTATCTGCATGCCACACCGGTTGCAGTTTGTAGTCGTGGTATGCAATGTAGGCATCTTCCTCTCATAACCCAATTCTTTGCTTAATCCACACATCCAGTTTTTGAGTAGTGCCTAAGCAATAAATAACAATTAATTAATGTCATATCCTGACAAAAGTTTGCATTTTACGTTTATCTTCAAGTCAGGCAGTTTACATGAGTAGAAATCAAGGCTGCCGCTCATGTATTAAAAAAATTAGATAGTAGTACAAATTCGATGGCATTGCATTTTTTAGCATTCCTTCATAGTACGATAACGTATCCCTTAATAAAAAAAGATACAAATTGGCGGTGATGATGTTTGTTAAGCTTGAACCGCACAAGCTTTTTGGTTCAGTGCTTCACTCAACCCAAAATAGATGTGGGTTGGTCTTGGTGGTGGCTTGCCTCCGTAGAACTTTTCTATTATTGCGGCTTAACTACAGAATAAATTACATTTGAAATGACAATTTGCTAAAGTAAGTTGAATTAAACGAGCGGAATAAATGTGGTTAGGGTATAGCCAATTTTTATTTGTTGCGCGTCCTTTAAAAAGGAGCTTTAGTACCGTGCAAATTGTAATATTGCAAATAAAGCGAAATGCAAATGCTTCAAAGTAAGAGAACAAGCTAACAATGATAAAACAGAAATAACAATCAAGTACAAAATTTCTACTCCACTTGTTTCCTTTTGCTCACAAAAATTTTTAATCAAAAGTAAACCCACAAAGAAATAAAAAAATGCCGACGTAAGCCGTTCCTACTTAAATTCTTTATGGAGACTGACGAAGCTCGACGTGCTAACATTCGCTAAGAGGCAACGACAAGGGCTTGGCTCCTTTAAGCCTAAGATTTTTGTCAACCTTTTGCACAAATATGCATATCTTTATGAATTTGCCATTTTTGATCTACAAATTTAGAGACAGAAATCTTTCTTTTGTGAAATATTACGGCACACCTTACATTTCGATATGGTGTGGGGATGGTTTTTTACAATCCCCAAAATATCTTAACTGCTTCCTCCTTTTGTGGGACGGTGGGATTATTGCAGAGCTGATTGGTTTTCATGAGTTCAACTGAGTTCACTCGAATAATATCGATATTCGTCATTTAAAATTCCTTCAAAGTGAAGCACATTTTTCAAAAGAAGAAAAAAAGAAAAAAAATTATAAAATCTTTCAAGTCAAGACTCATTTGCATATTTTCAATCACGTAAGAAAATGCTTTATACTACGTTACATGCGGTTTTATAAACCGTTTAAACTTAGAAAAGTCCCGTAAGATCGCGAGAACAAAATGTGAATTACTTTATTCGTGTGGGACAGTGTATAATTTAGCCCTTATCGGATTTCATGCGGAAATCCGAGAATCTACAAACTTAATTATTCTGGTTCTTGAGATGATAATTTATCTGGACTCTGACAAAAAGACGACATGTCATGTTGAAATATTCAAATTACAGTGTATTCTTCCACATCCTCAAATTCCTTCGTCATTTCACCCAAAAAAAATTAGAGGTGTGTTTATTCAATTCGAAATGCGATGCTACATTATTATTGCTTTATTAGAGTCTCAAAGCTGAAGAAAATTTCACAATAGAAGTTAATACTAGCCTTTACGTAAAGTACCGGACTAAAATAACAGGTCTTGAAAAAGTGTTTTACACGGAGCCGCTTGTGCTATTATCATGCAAATAAATTGTAGTGGAATTTTCAGGTACAGGTTCAATTCCATTCCGTGAGCGAAAGCCTGAAAGTCTCATATATGGATTTGACGCCTACAGTTTTGTTGTTTTCCTTGTTTCTCACCACGCAAATTGTTATTTTTTCGGTTGATCTGAGAATAAAAATGTACGGAAAAATTTTCAGTCCGGGGGATGGGACTATGACACGAAATGGTATTCTGATAGATGCAAGATGAGTTACCAGATAGAAACGGTCATTTTCCTCTTCCCATACCATTTTCTTCTGAATACATATATATACTGAATATACTTAAATTCTGAATAAATTCGAAGCCTACTCTCTTACCTTAAAAATGCGAGTACAATACCAGATAAATAGACAATCTGTGTTTTATGGAAATATATCAATGAAATTCCATTCATATTCTCGGCGTCCAAGTCTACGCACGCCACCACACCACGCAACACAGTTTTTACATGATTTAGGTCCTTTCCATTTTTAAAGTGACTAGTAAATCAGATCGTTTTTTCAAGAATGGTTACAATACGATTCCAATCTGGATCCAGAAGAAATTTTTTAGGGGAAATTAAGTGAGAAAAATATGTATATCTTGGATGATTCTCACATCGCGAAATTTCACTCCAAACCGTCATAAAACTTACTTCATGTGGGTATCTTCCATCATTTCATATCTTGGTGGCCATAATAAAGGAATGAATGAATGAATGCAATTCAAACGGCGATAAAAGAGGCACATGTGTTGCATGTTAATGCCACTTTGAGAAGACTAGGTTTTTATTATCTTTAAAAAGTAATCCCCGACTGAGAAGTGTACAATAAATAAATATTCTAAAGAGGTAGGCCGAGAGCAGTGAAGACTGAAGACTCAAAGACTAGGACATTCTTGGCATCACTTCAAGTGCTAAGCAAAAGAATGCAATTTTCTTGATCAGGTGCAATGTACACACTCATACATACATTGTTAGCTGCGTAAACAATCAACCTGAATAAAAGCTTACTCCGACTTTTTAAGAACCTGTAACGTTCAATTTCGTCCTGAACCTGAAAATTTTTTAATGAATACTATATTCATAAACTCAAAACATCATTTTCATTTATGAAACAATGAGAGAGAGAGATGAGATGGATTGAGTGTCCCACCCACATTTATTCCTTCAAAAAAAAATTAAAAACTTATTTTTTGCAGGTTTCCCTGTCGTACTTTTGTAACAAAGTATTTTGCATTTTTAGCACAATTAAGTACCTTCATACTGTATTTACAAGAAGATTAAGACAAAGAGGAGCCTACTTTACTCACGAAAAAAAAATTTGACGATGATTTACGCAAAAACCTGGTTTTAGACTCTGGTGTTGATTAAGTCGAAACAGAACGGTATAAAAAACACACTTCGTCAGTATAAGTATAGGCATGAGGAAAACAAAGCCATACTCTACGCCTTGGACTTGGACATGACCCTCAAATTACTTTTGTATGATAATGTGGGTTTGACAGACTTGTTGTCATTATGCCAAGCATTACAAACCTTTCTCTTCCCAAGTCTTTCTCCCCTTCAACAATACCAAATTAGTAGAAAAAAATTATATGCATATGGATTTCAATTCGTACATGAAATCTTTTCGTTCAGGGACATTTGGGATTTACAGATAAAAGGTAAGACCATAAACATTCTCAACGACTCACTGTTTTGCAGTATAGCTTAATCGTTCATCAGATTCTAATCAAATGCCACAAGTACTTGCAAAAGAGTAGTAAACGGATCCGGTATCAAGCTTAACATGTTAACAAACTACGCGTCTTTCATGGTGTATAGCGTTAAAATAGGTCTTTTGTCGAATGCTGAAATAGAAAAATGCAGCAACTGTTCATTCATCTACCTACTAAAAATATGATGTCAGCAGGAGTGAGTGGAACAAGTGTCATGTATGGTATGAACTCGAAATCATAGCAAATGCACTCTAGAATCGACTCTCGCCCTCGGGTGATTATTTACGTCAGTAAAGACTTGAATGCACAAATAAGTTTAGTCATTAATGCCATTTCATGAGGAAAAAAGGTCCGATACAAAAGATACCATAACAGAACTACTTTATATTCCTGAATGACAACTAAATTCGGAATTGGTGGGAGAAGAGGAGGGAGTATAATGTTATTCAGCCATTTTCAATTTAGAATGGAGCGGTTTTATTTATTAAGGATGAATTAGTTATGGCTATGAGTGTAATTACGTATAAGTCGTAATTCATGTTATAGGTTGGATTAAAGGATTTGCGTTATATTTTTGGCTTTTCTATTATAATCTGTTAAGATGAATCTATGTGATAAAAGGAATATATATTATGTACCTTCTTGTCTCTTCTGATTCTGTTACTGCGTTTCCCCTTCCGCACTTTTCCCCTCTGAGTTTACTAGTCTGAAGCATAGTCAGAATGAGGCATGTTGCAATGTGATGAGGATCACGATGAGATGATATTAAAATCTTGTAATATTCATAACAAATAAATTACTCCAAAGTTCATCAAAACAATTTTTATGGGAGTAGAACACCATGAGAAAGTACAGCGCGATTATTTTCACAAAGAAATATCACATTTGTGACAAGTGACGACTCATTTACATTCCATAAACGAATGTTATATGGCCTTTGAAAGGTTGCTGTTTTTATATGAATCAACGTGAAGCCTTATAAGTAACAAATTATTTTGTGGGTTTTTTATTATCTCACAGAGCACCGTGTAAAGGGGAAAAGTTTCACTGAACCACTTACCACCAACGACCAATACGTTTTAAAAAAATATGTAATAGCTTTTTAAAAATATCCTGCATTTTCATGTCAAAAAAATTGTATTTCATACAGTTTAGAACAAACCTTTCTCAAAAAAAAAATCTTTTTGTCTAAAGGAATGAATGGAAGGAGGAATTTGAAGCAATAAAACGTCAAGAATCACACCATTTTTTGTTATTTTGAAAAAAACGACATAAAACAGAGGAGTCAAAGGAGTAAATTATGATGACACGCACAAAAAACTGAAGTTTCAAACTCAAGCCCGTATTTTACGAGTAATAACTATTTTCACTTTTACTAAAGATCCGTTTTAGTAGCGAAATGATAGTATAGAGTACACTCCATATCCATTACTACTCATTAAGGAATTCATTAATTTACACAGTTATTCGTAAACGTCACACACGCACACACTTTTCATGCGTTTCTTTACCGAACCGGGACGCTGTACAAAGCTTAAAGTTCATTTCACTGCTCTACATAATTCCTGTCTAAAAAGGTTGTAAAGTGTAGCCAAAACAAGAGAGTTCCGCAGAGAGTGCAATCACATCAAAACAAAACGGAACGAAAGCACTGTGGGACACGCAAACCACTCTCTTCTCACACTTGTTGCTCTTCCCACACCGTTTCCACCCTCAACTCTTTAACGAGATGTTATGAAAAGAGTTGAAAAAATGGGATTCTAGACGTGGGCGATTTAGATAAGGAAAAACTATATTTTCCCTAATTTTCCAGAGACTCGTTTCGTTCCACTAGAGTTGCATAAAGTTCTCATATTAAAAGAGTGGAGCGAAGGATTACATGATTCTTTGAACTTGAAACTTTGGAAACTGTACTGGAATTCTTTACACTTGCGGGAGGAAAGAAATATGCTTCTGAAAATATTTCCTTCAAGCAAAAAATTTACATTTGCTCTTAATCAAAAGAGGCTCTTCCTTATTCACAGGAGGTATACTAGACACTTTGAATTGTTCAAATCATTCCGTCTCTGTCTGTCTCGGAGATGTACACTCTCATTACGATTTTATTGTAATGCATGGACTTTTTATCTATTTCTCCTCTGGTCTTGATAGAAAGGAGCCGATGTGGAGAAACAGATCTGAAAAAATTGAGTTTTTAAAAACACTAGAGCGCACGCTACATTGTTCACTTTGAAACGTATGGTTCACATGTGTGCACTTCTTCAACCAAGGCGTAGGGGAGAACTGTCAAGACTTTCAGAATAGGAATAAAAAAAGCATTCGTTAAAATGAAATTCCTACCAGTTTTACCATAGGTATTCTAGAGAGACAAAAAAGGGAGAGAAAAAAGTTCTCTATTCTATCTTTTTTCCTTTAAAGTTGCATTACTTTATCTGGCAATGCAACATAACTATCTACGTTCTCAAGCCAACAGAGCATTGTCGGTCGGTAGTAAGTGGATGGAGGATGAGCAGTTACCACGGTCTAGTCTGTATGACTACATCGTCATCACACCGCTCACATTTCGTTCTGTGTATTAAAAAATGAAAGAAACGACTGATGAAGCGATGATAAAAAATAAGCTGTGTCGAGGCACTAACAACAGCAGCTGCATATTTTGCTGAATAAACTTACCTCGTAGTACCTTTTACCTTTAGGTATGAATATAATGCCTCATTTCATGAACGAAACATTTTGATACAAAGTATCCTTCGTACCTAAATATTCTAGATGCCTAAGCTAGATCAAAAGAAGGTATCAACATAATAGAGAACAATCATAAATGCTCAAACGTTAAAAAGAAGAGCCAAGAATAACAATAACAATAATAGCTGCCCAACAACGATATAACCTTAAAATGCAGAACGGCGACAAAAAAAGTGTGAGTGGAGGAGATGCATATAATCTACTTAGCTAGTTTGCTTTTGGTATCATTAAACTCGATTGTTTAGGTGATTTGTACAGGTATGCGTAGTATAAATTAGGTGGATCGAGTAATATGCTTTCAGGGTGTTCTAATATGCAGATGAGATGAGACTTCTTTTTGGTATAGACTTAAAAGGGCTTTTTTGCCAGTTAACGTGAAAAAAAATCCCATGAAGAATTTTCATGAACACTTTCCTTGTAAACTAGAGAAGAGTGTGACGATGACAGGCACTTCGAATTATGCCGATGCTGTAGTCGCATCTCTGTAGTTTTTAAAATCCAGTCAGGTAGGTATACATTCTTAGCATAACGAGCGAGAATGAAGACTTGGATTTTACCGACGTGATCACTTCTGAGAAAAAAGGGATGACTAACTTTTACCTTTTGGAATTGTCAACGTTTTTGGACACAGTCATTTATTCCTACACCATAATTGCCTTCAATTATCTGCCAGAAACGTATACTTGCTTTGTTGGAAAAATGTTGTAAAGTGGTGGAATTGTGGTGTATGCCAATTCAACAGTATTATTAAAAATATCTGAAAGGCTTCCTTTCGTTTTTGTATTGGCTACACATTCACATTTTATGATGCGTTATATTTAAATGGGATGCACTTTTGATGCAACGAAACCATTGTATTGACATCACAACCTTGCCATTGAGGTACTGCAGATATAGCCCACGTGTGTGATACCCCTTAAAAAGTCTTTCTGGTTCAGATGAAACTGCATAAAATAAGGAATTCATTATGGAGGTGTGATTAATCATAAAAACACTAATCTTTAGCTTTGCTTCGATAAATAATGAGATCGTAGTAGCATAACTGTGTCTGCATGGGAAATAAATGTGTGCTTTCATTTGCAACAAAATTATAGCCTAGGCCAAGAATCGGCCTTGTAGTTTAGACATTGTATTGATTGCTATATTTTTCTAATAAAACAATCCAAGTTTCTTTTAGCAGGTAACTGTGTACTCTAATTCTATAATAATTTCATGTTAGATTATAAACTACAATGGACAATGCGATGTTACAGTAACAATAAAGCTGGTACCAAATTACCATCAACTACCAATTTCATTGCGTTACATTGAAAATATTTAAGATAGTCAGGAGTACAGGAATAATAAATATCTTTTTTAATCGATCTCATCTTATATGATGATCCATATTCTTGATATTTCATCTAAATGAAAAATGCATGCATCCTTAGTTCATGAGTATTCGAGCCGAAGAAAGCTGAAAGATTTTTCATGGTTTGTATCTGATATAATTAATGAGTAAAATTTAAATGCACAATTATAAAATTTTTACGACCAAATGCAGTTGCATTGTTGCACTAAAAAGTTTGTTTATCTGATGAAAGATTAGAGTATGAACCAAGAGCTTTCTCAAATTGCAGCCGAAATTCGAAACAGGAATTCCTTGCATAAAAAACAAAACTAATATCTTGACTTTGTCTAGTTGCAGCTAGAGTTCTCAGGCATTTTCATACTTCATCTTCATGCATTTCGTGGTACTCCTGATTGAAAAAGTAAAGTAAACCAGCTAACAAATCATAAAGCCTGAGGGATTTTACGTTCTTTTCTTATTTTCTCATTCGGATTGAGGAAGAGAAGGGAAATCATATATGCTCCACTGCG
>JAHZNL010003502.1:0-10578 GCA_027744575.1 Lepidocyrtinus sp. AM51 | reverse complement strand
TTATGGCTTATCTTGGTTACAATAATCCACCTCTATCCCCACCAAGAAGCATGATTTCTGATTTGTTCTCTACTCTAAATACCTAGATTACTCTTATTCGCCAGGTAAAGTTCACTCTGTACTTGGTTTTGTGGTGCACTCACTTACCAGCACCGAATTCATGTACAGCAGCAGCAGTAGAGCAGACAAAAACAAAACTAGTTACATAACAGTTCATTCATTAAGATAAGAAGTATTTTTACGAGCAAAAAGTCTCGTAAAATAAATCCACTAAAAGATTCAGTAGTTCATGTTACTGTTCATTTTCAGATTTTGCCTGTTGATATGCTTATAAAGCTACAATTAACATGGGGTTATCCGCATCAAAATTCCCATAAGAGGGAGAAGAAAAAAAGCCCATGAATAAATGAAAGCATATCAACATGACTTGAGATTAACATAAACCAAAATAAAAGACATGCATTATGCTGATTTGATAAACTAGAGCGTAGTATTTTTACAAACGATTGTGAAAAATATATGATTTTTTTAGACTTCTCATTTTCTTCTTGAAACACAACACTTGTTTTTCCTATTTGGTGTTGATAATGCATGATCTTTACTTCTATTTCTTATCAAGTAACATTTTCTTCTTTCTAGTTGGTATGCATAATTTACTCTCAATGGCATTAATTATGTGCACTAGAGAAGTAACTAGAGTATTCATAATGACAGTTTTAATTAGGTCTTTTTCCGTTAAAAATACTATATATACACTTTCCTTCTCCAAAATTACGTGAATTTTATACTTGCCCTAAAAAGTAAGTGTTACTATAAAATGAATATCATTACAATTTTATATACATGAAGATTATACCTAAACTAGTTCAAGATGATGACGATGAAAAAATGACGACGCTCTGAGGATCCGGTGTGGTTAAAAATATACAGACGAAACAAGCTTTGACAGCAGGTAAACTGCATGAAATGAATGTGACTGTATGATTATAAATCAGTAGCACCCAATTTACATGCTCATGACATCATCATACCATTCATTAGCTACTGTTTGGGAAGATGAGCAAATAAAATGAAAGGTGAACGTGAGTATTTGATTAATTGTGTAAACCAAGAATTTCCATAAGCTTGCTAACCACAAAAGAACATGTTATCTAACACTGGAAAATGACAACTGACCGTTCTAAGGCCCCAAGGCGTATGCGCTACTTAAAGCTAATGATCTGATCTCAGCTCTTGCGGATAAGTGATAGTGATAAACCTGAGATATGTGTCGATTTAATACAACTATAATCAGAATCTTATTGACATGAGGCTGACATGGAGCATAATCATAGCAAAATTTGTAGACCACTGGTGCTACAAAAATAACTGTACAGCGTTAATACCCTTACACTAAAAATAATTTTCGCATGGTGAGATCCCTATCAAAAAAGTAATGATTGTAATAAACTTGGTGCGAAACGAGCAAATTACTGTAAATACTTGATTCTCATCAACGAGCATAAAATTATCGCTAGTTTGTATTGTGCCAGCGATGGACTTGATATTAATGGACTTTTTCTTCTTAACAAAACGAAAGGAACATAATAGATTATGAACCGTGAACTTTAACAGCGCCCTATGCTACAACAAATAAACTAGAGATAAGCTAAAGATAACTGACTGAATTAATTTTAAAAGATAATGTGATTGATCACCCAAATTATAATCTTGCCAGTTTCTTAGCACGATTTGCTTGACCAATTGTGAATATATTTCTCAGCCTCACGGCACTTTAGTCTTCAAGGGATACAAAAGTTTGGATGGGACTTTTACCTTAACTTAACAATGCAATTTAACTTCGCTTGGTCTCGTTTTAGCGACGCGGGTGCGGTATTTCTGTAACTTAATTATCGATAATGCTTATTAAACACTTATTGTTAAGTGCAATTCTACACCCAAAGAGAAAGTGACATTTTTATCATGAAGGGATTTTTAAAGAGAAACAATACAACTAGAAATGATTTTTACTAGTCAGCTTAGCTCATTTTTAACTAACTGTCTTACTACAAACCAGCAGAACAAAGGCTGCAAAATAGATTTAATGAAGTAAATGTATTTTCGTTGTTTTTCGTCTCACGTTCATCAACGTCATTATCACTATCCATCTAGTTCTTATTAGATTCTTTCATACAGCTTATCATATTAGATTTATACCTTTTTTGCTTCTTCTTTGGTGCCATCCGCTCATCATGCCGTTTAACCAAACAGCACAAATAGCACTTTACGTTTCACTCTGCATCCTTTTTTATCGCAGATTTGTTTCGTCCGGTTAATCTGAAGCGACAAGAATTTCACGGAGTGCCTAAGGACACGACTATCTATGTAACCATCATTCTCATTCGAAATGCTAATCATCTTCATTTTATTGCCATATTGGTCTTTCCAATTCAACACTTTTTCGCGTGTTTCTAATAAGTAGATGGATTACTAGGACGTTAAAGATGCACCCCATTCATGCCCATACATAAATCCTATCTTTCGTACCTTAGGCCATGCATGCCTGAATCAGGTAAGCACGATAGGCGCCTTTATTACAGCGGAGCTGAACAATAAAACGCTAAATGCAAAAACGAGATAAATAAGAAAACTATTCCCTCGAATAAAATGAGTTGAACTTGTTGAATAAATACTATTTTAGCGCATTTACTTTTCTTCTCAGCCATCCTGGGAACAAGAAAAAAAAACTATTTTAAATCAGCGACGCAGCTGTTCTCATTGCTCCTTAAAGAAATAAAATATCAAGACAAAGGAAGGGACGGCAGCTGCAGGCATACTTACCATGACTCTTTTCTTTGCAAGATACGCACTAATATTGTACAAATTGAAAGAACCTTTCCCATAATTTAAAGCTACCTATGTAAGATTACTACGAGGTTTTAAGCCCATATGTACCATCAAGATAGAAGTCTGGCCAATATTGTGATTTATTTGATTCGGTAGCGGGTTGGGTTGAGTTTTGGTGAAGTAGTACGGTGTAATTATTACTAAGCTGATGATAGCAATCGCTCACTGTTTTTTTTGCAAATCCTAAGAGAATAGGAGAATCTTCATAAAATTTTTAACGTTCACTTCATCTTTTTTTTAGAATTTTATTCATCAGTCACGGCATAAGCGGCTTATTGACGTTCAACATCAAACATCAAAACTTAAGATATGAACTGAAGCTATAATTCTTGATCTAGTCATTTTTTTACATTCTTTGTACATTTTGATAGCATAAAGGATACTAGGTCCTTGAAAAAAAATCATGATTTCGTGAAGATATTTGTAAATTAGCAGTTACGCAAAGCCATTTTTGCGCATGCCACGCTAAAGTCTTCTACATATATTCATGGGTTGGGACAAACTAATTTTTAGGGCTAAATATTTGTAATAGGAATAATTGCCCTATCCTTAACGTCGTTACGCTTCTGCCTGAAGTGTTCTTTTCTTGAAATCAAGTAGGATTCTGTTAAACAAAATAGTCCTACTTTTATGCTAATCGCTATTGCAAGGTGAACGATTAAACTTATTACATTCAGATTTCCATATTATGCGTTATCAAGTACCAAGTAGATTTATTACTTAAGGAAAATATTCCCACGCTTTTTTACTTTGCCTGTTTAACCTGCGCTCTTTAAAGAAAAGTTGTTCAGCCTTCAGTATTATCTAAATGTTTTCGGAGGACCTATTCCACATGCACATATTTGGCGTAACCCTGTACGCTTTCAGTTTCATTTCATGGAGGCAGAACTAAGGTAGGGAGGGAAGCCGAACTAAATATCATGAAATTAGAACATACTAGCATTTTATACTCCTTTTGATTTATAATTTCCCAAGAAAAGATTTTTATGCTACTTTGTTGTTCTAAGATGCTTGAAGGAGATTCGTGTTTTAGTAGATTCGCCCTTTTCAAATTTTCATTTTTTGAGGAAAAAAATGCTGCTTTAAGGCTTTTAATTAGTGTGCAATACCCAATTTTGAGGATTATTCTTTATACACAAATATTTTTACATGTCAAGCTAGATTTGTGTACGATATAACATGATGATAACGTAACTTTTAGTTAAACTAGAGAGAATCATTGACCAGTTAATAGCCATGAAAATGCTTCAAATTCATACAAGCATTGTATGTATACATAATTAACAATTTCATTCAACATGGCAAACGCCCACGCTGCGCTTACTTAAAATATATATTTTTTGTTTATGGCGAGATCTAGAAGTAATTCATTATTTATAAGCTCATTGTCTTCTGGAAAGGTTTTTTATCTCTGAAGCAATTTAGTAAACAAAAGGAAATTCGTTCTTGCCGTCTTGGTTCTTTAATTCCTTCTAAGTTGCTATTTAGACGATCGCGATCGAACAAAGGTAAAGATTACAAAACATGTTTAGCATAGTGTACATCTAATGTACCTTAAGCTGTAGGTATGGACAGGATATGAAGCCTTGTAGATTTAAAGTGGTTATAAGTGTTAAAAGACATCTTCCTTTCTTGATAACTACTAAATCAAAAGGTTTACATCGTAAAGAAAAAATGACTGTAGTCAAGTCAAGCTGCATGAAAAGTACCTTCATAGCAATCTCCAGGTCCTCCATAGGTATCTCCCTCATCTTGGATGGTATATTTAATTCAATTGTTGCACACACGAAAATTACATTTACTTCCTCTCCACCAATTCTTTATCACAATGATCAACAAAAATGATCAAACACAATTGAATAGATGGCAGAAATGGCAACGACCTAGTTGAACTTTAGAATGAGAAGGTCAGTTAACATAAAACACTCGTTTTATAGATATTAACATGCCCTCTGCACAATTTCATAGGTCACGAATAGTATTTAATGTAAATTGTCGTGAAGAATTGTTTGTTTAAATAAGGTTTTCCAAGATTTTTTTCCAAAGGAGAGCACGTTATTAACAAAATTAAACCCTAATGGTAAAAAGTAAATATTTTAAGAATTCACTTTCATTTCACTGCAATCCATGAATTTCCCAGTTTTGTAAGTCAAGCACGAATTTGATGTCAGTAATTTATTTACCCGGGCCATTTCCCAAATCAAGTATGGAAAGTATCTATAAGTTTTAGGAAAAGAAACACAACCAAATGCGGTATTGCTTAACGCGTCTTTATGAAATCGATGTATTTCCCGGACCAAAAAAATTCTGCTTCAACACGTGAAATCCTTTTACCACTGCTTCTTTTACGGCACCTTGCAAAAACACGGAGGAAGAATAAACGGACGAGCGAAAAGTTAGTATTTTGATGTGGTGCATGGATCTCATCAAAAACAACACTGGGCCGCTGCAGCAAACAAAGCTTATGTCGACGAGAGTCTACCCTTGTAAAATAAAGCTACATACGTGCGCATGCAGTATTTGAGTATTGTTGAGCCTCGTTAAAATATGCATGAATGGGTACTGGTATCTTGTAGGTGTTCATTGTTGAGTTTCAAGCAAATATGAGAGAATGTTAAAGAAAACTCTTTATTCCGTAAAGTTTTACGCTATGCACTTCACTCACTCGTCAAGTTTTGCAAAGCAATTTCGAGTTACTAATGTTGGATGGGTCAGAGACGGGCGCTGCCCCTTTCTTTACGCGCTGCTTCTTTTCGCTCATTTTCTCCCTTGAGTTAAGCACCATAACAAAACACAGTCTGATTGTTTTTCTAAGTTTACATTTCTTAGTTAATGTAGTGCATGCTTTAAAATTGTACGGTAAAATTATTGACGCTCTGACTAGCTTTTCATCATCATAATTCTTTAGAGCAAATCCCATCCGCGGAGTACATAAGCATATAAACATGCAATTTAAAGTGTATGAGGCTTCATACTAGATAAGCCATGCTTAGCATATTGTTATCAATATAGACTTCAACAGGATTTTCAGTAACGCATACAGTCCACCAGCAGTTTAAGGTTTTGTGCGCGGTTTCTCTAGGGAATCTTTCGGGTAAAATTATGTTGACTTGTGTAGTTGTGAAGTTGTATAAATAATATTAAAACATGAAATAACGACTGAGATGAATGAAGCCAACCCATCGTGTACAATTTTTTTAGCATTGCTCAGGCTAGACATGAAGACTCTTGCTGAGCCAGAGTTAAAGAATGACTTGAGTACATGCAAACAATAAAAGATACATTTGGTCGTCTCGAATTGCCTCACTCAAATGAAAACTCACAGCAACAGCATCATCATCACGACTATGCATGACCATCGTCACTTCATCCCTCTAGACTCGATCCCACATTCAATTGGAATCCCCTTCAAGATGATGATAAGAATCGCACCCAACTGAGCACACCAATGACAAAACACTGAAATCGTCATTAGACCAAAGAAGACCCCGTACAAACCACAAACTCATGTTTAGTAAAAATCATTATTACACTTGAGCCAAACCAAGAAAAGCATTGTCGTACTGGACCTTTGCAGAATGAAACAAAGCAACGGGACAAAAAAAAATTAATTGTCTGGCAAAAACTTCTTTATTGCATGTAACTTGCTACTGTGTAATGGGGAAAGACAAAAAGCATGAATTATACCCTCATCATAAGAACCTATGATATAAAACAGCTTGAATTCGATTCCTTCTCCTCCCTGCCTTTTGGTACATTGTAACCTGGTCTCCCTCAATGTAGCAGTTTTTACTTTTTATCAGTAACAACATAAATATCTAACTTTTACTATGCATCCCTTGCTTTTATTTCTGAATATTTTTCTTGTCTTTGTTTTTGTCTTTAATTTCAGACAATAATGACCATTGTTGGCTTCGCTTCTAAAAAATAACGTGTAAAGTGCCTTCCTTAAGGTAAAAATATTTACTTACGCAGTGGCTAACTGAAAAATCAAATACCAGGAAGACAACCAGGAATGGTGTGCGATGCCAAGTGGAGCTTTTTTCTAACAGCTACAACAACAGCATTTTTTATCCTGGTTCATCTGGATTGAAAGCATGAATCAGTCTAATACAGGGTAAAACTATACATAAAGGCGCTTATGGTTAGACCGTGAAAAAATTAAACAAGCCAGTGAAATAAGAAGTTGCTGAGAAAGCAAAAAAAATGCACTCTCTTAAATGATTTTTTTTTATTCTGGTTGTGTGGCATTCCCGGTTTCTGTACGGTATATGGATGGGAAAGTAAACTGGATTGTTACGACTTTTTTCTTTAATGAAGTGCAGTTTTAAGTTCTTTTCCGCCTTTAGAGTCATAATATTGTATGCTCTTTGTTCGAGGGGGTTGCTGTTTTATTGCAAATATGACTGACTCTTTTTCACAAGGGTCGTAATCATAATAATAAAAAATGACGTGTTCTATGAAACAGAAAGGAAAAGGAAATGACATTCATCTCGTAGCATCATAAACTATCGTAAAATGATTCGTGATAGACCTAAGCAATTTGTGACGCTGAATGAGTTGTGCTGTATAATTATTTATCTTGCTACTTTAGACATGGGTAAGTCGTATGAACTCCCACTTAATGGCGATGACTTTGAAGATAGCAGGAGGAGCTTTGCACTATTGAGTCAAGTTTAATAGATTTAATTAAATGTTCCCTGGAATTTCCTGTGTTTTTCTGCGTGCTTCTTTTTGCGAAAAAAAGATATTTATCAGTATGTATCAGTATCATACAATTGTATGATTTTTGTATTAAAATTTTGCTCGATATAATGCACCAGCTTGAAGCTATTTGTTTTCAGCATAAGGTACTTAAGATGAGACAATCACTCTAAATCAAATACTGCCTTATCAGCGTGGGATGAAACACGGAGTTGATGAACTATGCAAAGTAATCGTTTTGACAAACTACTGGAAAGTTCAACTTAAGCTGGGACTAGTGAGCATTATAAAAAATAAACTGGCAGTTTGAAAAATCCGAGGGTCATAAGACGACATTGACCGTATTATCTGTCACTTCCAGTATCATGTGGAAATCATATTGTTGTAATATTCCGGTTTCATGAGAGCCTGAATAAAAGCATTCTCCCTAGTGCCTACTCGTTACTTTAAATTGTCACAGACGTTTTTATGACCGATCGCGTCCGCACAGGCTAAATAGTTTCACGAAATATCTAAGTGTTCAGCGAAGGTGTAAAAATACCCACCCCGTTGGCTTCGAAGATTTTTATCCCGTCATTCAATTAAAAAGGATAAAAAAATATCGCTGTATGATTTGTGGGGACAAGGCGAAGAATGCAGAATGACAAGTAAATCTGACATGTGTGATGCGAACAAAAAGACCGTAGGTATTGTTTTTTTACGTCTTTATGCTCAAGTGAATTCAATACGCTTAAGCTTCACACATTAATTTCACTATTGCACGTTTGGACGTATGATGACTTAAGTCTCCTTTCAATTATACTTAAGTTAAGACAGATTATAAAATACCTACTGCATAATGTACAAGATAAAGACAAATGTGACTAGGACATCACATATCACCCAAGTTTCTTCAGAAAGGTTCTTTGAGTCCCTTTAAATAGCTTATGAATATCACAGACAAGCTAGAATCGTAAGGATATCTGCAAAAGGAAAGCGGATTGATGCTTCATCTCCTACAACTACTCTACAAAAATAAATGTATTTTAAGTAGACAAATGGTGTTTTTCGCAAGGTGTGACTTGATTGGTATGCAATTACTCTTACAATATCAACGACCAGCCTCTACGGTTTATTTTACTGAAGCTTTATCAAAGGGAGCAAAACATCCTATTATTAAAAGGAAGAAAAGATTTTGATACAGAAATCGTGAAGTGCTCCCGCCTGTGACGCAAATGTATGCCGTGTGTGCAGCCTAATCCTCTATAATAGTTTTTCCGCTTTTTGCAGATGATCATCTTACAATTTATCTGTAGATTTAACAGATATATCACGAGAAAAGAATGTCCTCCTAAAGATTACTTTCAATGACGACATTACCAACACCTGAGAACAATTTATAGCCTTCTGCACTCCACAACTTAGCAGATTCAGCAGTCTACTCACAAGAAAGTAATCACCACCACATCCATAAGCCACAAATGACGTGATTACACGGTTCATTTTTAATTCCCCTTTTCCCCTCAAACTTAAGCTACACATTATGCATCATTACATTCAGTACTGCTATTACTGAACCAAAATTAAATAGAATTATAGCACAAATCTATATTTGTGAGCTACTATTAACGGCTTTGAGCAAATAAATGTGTCTATTTTACCGCTCGGCATTTATGGTAACACGGAAAATCACACGGGCATATTCATAATCACTACCATCCCCTCTTGGTACCCTTACACCTTTTCATGTAAAGAGTGCTTAGGCAACCGCAGAACGAGCCAGTTCTCACGACTATCAAATGAAACTTGCTCCTACTTGCATTGAACTTATTCAACCGTCAAATCGTTCTAATCCTAATGGTATGAATAGACATTTCGGGATGAATATTACATTTTTAGCAAACCATTTGCTTGATATATGACGCATAAGAAAGTCAAAAAGTGGACTTTGTCTAGATAAGGTTTAAAAGTAATTCAGGGCATACAAAATGCACTATTTTACATTTGCTTCTCCTGCCGTCCATTACTTTATAGTGACTTCTTATATATTTATCTTAACATTTTTGATTTATTACTAGAAATAAACATTTTAAAGGGACCTTTGATGTGACAGCAAAAAATGTATCAAGGATGAGTTGATGAGAGACCTGACATTTAATTGCATTCAAGTTCACTGCATTTTTTATCAGAAGAATAACCTGAACGTTTAGATTTAGCGTATGCCTAAGCTCACTAAAAGATGAATGGATATTGCTATAAGACGACCATGAATAGGATTAAAATTAAGCAGAATTGATTGCCCGTGTCACGCTGAGGTTGATAATTGTATGAAGAACGTTTCTTGTGAACTCATACCATCACTCCTTTGAAGCTCCCATAGTTGGAAAAAAAATTGTAGGCTTTTGTATTTTTGATTTAGCACACTCTCAATTCAATGTAGACAAACTGACACGCGGTTTTTGCCGTTCGCGTTCTCTTCGTATTGCATGCATTATGGGAGTGGGTTTGAACAATTGGAATGTGCGTGCAGTCAGGCAAGCCCTTAACCTTTTCTGCCATAAACTATATATGCTAGTTTTCAATGACCAAAAAGCAAATAAATAATATTATCTGTCCTTTATTTACCAAGTAGGTAACCCCTTCACTGTTCGAAACTCTCTGGATGGTACTTGGCTCAAAGTATTGCAGAATATCTCATCAAATCGCATAACATGAATGCCTAAATTTTCAAAGATAAGTAAAATTCACAGACATTATGAAGACCTTTTGCCACCAATTCTTTAGTTTTTGGATCAATAAATACACAATTTTATGGTGATAGACATTTTTGCTTAAAGCGGTCAAACCTTAGAGCTAGCCAAACCCCTCAATTCAAAAGAAACCTTTGCTAAAAACTAATGCTGATATGATTTATTGTTGTTTACTTGTGAAATTGGGTGCATGCCTTGAATGTTTTGTTTGTATTTACCTTTGGAAGGACTCTTCCAAAATTGTAAGTATTATCAAAGC
>JAHZNL010003501.1:0-11459 GCA_027744575.1 Lepidocyrtinus sp. AM51 | reverse complement strand
AAATACCATAAGCTGAAGGAGGAACCAACTACTTTGCGAAATTTTCGGAGTAGATGAAAGAAAATCTCGACGGAAGTTGCAGAGTCTTCGGGTGAAAGCCAGATGAGGAACTTGAAGAAAAAGCTCTGCTACGAAATCAAACATGGTCCTCATTCTTAATTTTTTGCATCATTTTGATGTTCATAAAATTTGCTACATTATAGCTATTTTCGATTTGTTTGTAATGTTATATACTTTTACTATGTTACTTCTTTCTACGTTGAATGTCAATGGAGCTCGTCTTTATGTTTACCGGAAAAAATGGTGACTGATCACAAGAAAAATACCAATACTCGTGTAGTCTAAATATGTAGGTCGTATATTTAAGAAAAAATTAGAAATTAAATTTTTGTTAATAGCAGAATGAATAAAGCTGCTAAGAGCTGATACAATTTAGCTGATTTTAGAAGGATTGCAGTGCTTAAACTTAATCAAATGTCTTAGATTAAATCCAATTTGCCCCTAGAACTTTACGTAGAAGATTAAGGGCTTTCGAAAGAGCTACATAACATAACAAGCTATATACAATTAATTCTCGTGTTCCCAAGTACTTGACGGACACATCCAAAACCATACTTAACTTTGAGGCTTCATATGGATACATTTTACGCACTGGGTTATATTATGCAATTACAACTACGCGTATTTTGATTACTCAATAGATATAAAGTATATATGAGTCAAATTAATTTGGAATGGAAGCATGTACACATGTAGTATTTGTTTTAATCAAAATCCCTAGACAATAAACACTTACGTTTATTACGATTCTAGGCAACTTTGGAGTAAGTGATGCAGACGTTCTTCTCCGACAACATGAAGATGTCATTCACATAGGCTCCATAGGGACAACTACCGATAAGAAAACTTCTGCTACCACAACACCCAACTCATTGTCTTCAGGTAAGTCTGGGGAAAGTTGTGTTCTCCCTGACATTTTCCTTTCATTCAAAGCAAGACACTTGACACTCTTACTTATCTTTGTTATGTGTCTAACGAATGTGTAACTTGTTCATCTTATTTCCAGAGAAAAGCGTAGAATCATCAGTATCAACTACACCAAGTAGGTCTACTAGTAATGCACTTTACCAACAGCAACAGTACTTTCGGTTGCTTCCTTCGCTCACGTCCCGGGGGCAATCTTCGCCGAGTAGCTTTCACAAGGTAAGAGAATTAGACATGAAATAAAAGCGGTGTTGTTTCTGAATTAAGCTAGTTGTGTACTAGAAGTTTTTACAAAGTTCTATAAAAAGAGAATTCTCTTCAGACATATTCTTCCACAGAACAATAATAAGATCAACTGGGACCGTATCAAGTTATACACATTTATACTTTCATCCTGTTCTTTATTTCTGCGAGAATGAGAATGCTCTACTTTGACAAAAATTGTGATGAAGTGGGACATGTACAGAATATGGTTTTTCCAACTTTCTTATGTCTACTCAATTTTCTTCTTTCGTCTTGAACGGAAAAAGGATAAAAAACAATAGGACAAAGGAAGTTGCAAAACAAGTTTGGCAAAAATATTTTTTGGTTGGAACATAAGACAAAAAGCTATTTTTGGACAGTTTTTTTTATATTCTATTGTTATTAAAACCTTTTCATTTTTTTGATGCTGTAGGTGGTTTCAAGTCAACAAGTTGAGCAAAAAATTGAATAGAAAAGCAAGCAAGCAAAAGATATTAGAAATGTGACGTACTTAGAATCGAAATAGAATACCTCATGATAACATACTTTAAGGTTTGGCGGTAAAAGGAAAAATTGGTGAACTGAAAATTGCTTCTGCGATTTCTCCACTGTAGCACATTTCAAGGGAAGACGTGTCTTGTTATCAGCATTCCTACCCAATTTATTTTACAATTGAGAACTTCTATTTGCGTATCTAATGAGCACTGTTGACATTTTCGCATGACCGAGTAGGTTACCACCAACGTCAAGCCACGAAAAAATAGTCTTCTTCGTTTTATACTCTTTCTGGGTACATAGAGCTAATGGAGTAAAAAAATCAGACTCGCCTTTACAAACCAACTAAAATTCCTCGATGGGGAAAGTGAACAGAGTGACATGCCCAATCCACACAAAACGTATGTCTAGGATTTTCACATTTTAAATCCTCCGATCCCAGCAAAAGGCTGTGTAAACATTGACTAGTGAAAATCAGCGTTTTCCTCCAAATTGCTTGGTGGTTCATTCCTATCTCGAAAATAGTCTATCTTTCGGATTATATTTTATTGCATTTTGCATCACCCTTTCCTCATTCCCCAACATTTTGCGTAGTGCAGTTCATCTCACGTAAACCTCTTCCTTGGGAATCGTGGTGGTGGCTGATTCAATACAATAGTAATAAAAGCTCAAACATTTTTTTTAAGTAGGTGAGTAAACTGATATCTATGTGGTTCCACTCGACTCAACTCATAGCTTCATCATGTAGCGCTTTTCACTTCAGAGCTCCACCAAGAGGACCAAGACCATACTCAACAGGAAGCAGGACAAAGGGAGAAATTTTATAATGGCAGTATTATGAATGCAAGCATTGTACTCCCTTTTCCAAGTCTTCTACAATAAAAGACTTCCTTTGAAATGAAAGTCTACATTCGTCCCCTCCAGTAAACTTACTTTGTATTATGTACGGAAGCTTCCCTCCAAAGCCTTGGTGCTCGAGTTAACATCAGGAGGCAGACGGAGATAGAGAGTGATACAGCGATGAATACCATTTATAATGTATCGCTTTGTCCATATAACCAATTCAAGTTGAGCTAGTGAGCTACTATGCTCGCAAAGAAAATGTGTTTTAATTCATTATCAAAAGAGCAGAAAAGTTGATAAATATTCATGACTCCAATTCTCGTCTTTTAGCCTTCAGCGAAAAGTAATCCGAATGTGTGTGTGCATGAGCAAAAAATATACCAGTCTCAAGTAAATTTTGGGTACTTTACCTGTACATAAGAATCTGAACGTAGGACAAAAGAGAAAGACGGAGAGTCTCTCAGAATTAAATTAGAGACACGTTGACTAGCACAGTTTGCCCTGCTGAATTCAAGTTTGTCTAGAATGTCTACGTAGTTTTTGGTTACAAAACTATAAGCTTCATATAAGGATCTAAAATTATAAAAGATTGCAAGAAGTGTCCTTGTTTCAATGCTAGACTTTTAAGATTTACTGTACGCTTCACTAGTACCAGCAATTTTATATAGTTTTGGCGACAAATCCTAGACCTAGAAATTAGAATTGCTTGTGTTTTACATTAAAGAGATGTAGTTAAAGTACACTCTAATGTTGGAGGTATTTGCGTCAGATGTAGAGTAAATGTGGAAAGTAGAGAATGAATAATAATTTTATGTGAAATTTAAAGAAACTTGTGGTGCTTGCATTTCAAGTGCTACAGTGTTCTCCAAGTTTTGGGCAGTTCCACGGAAGCGTGATAGTGAATGATGAAGTAGGTAAATGGAGAAGTCTAGCCTAAGCTAGACTTTTTAAATTGCCAATTTTATCTTGGAGGACACTTTTTCTCAAGCGTTATAGTGAAAGGGATAGTGTTTAGGTAGTAGAGGTTTGGAGAAAATGAATTAAATCTGGTACAGGCTTGATTAATTTTTAAAATGTGACATTTCTTGACTACCCTCCAGGACCAGTGAAATCACTTGCATCTGTCGTTTCGTGGAAATTACATGGCTGGTTATAATCATTAAAATAATCAGGTTACGAGATTGACATACTCCAAAAAAGGAGAAAAGTGGATATGATGTTTTACTCAAACCCTTAAAATAAACATGCATTTAGATTCCACAAAAAAGATGGTTTTAGTTTGACAACATGACTGCCTTTCAAGGATTTCTAAACTAGAGACTTTTGAGATGTATTTACCCTAACATTTGAGAGAAGTAGATCCTAATAAAATTTTGTTTACATTTCCTATTACGCAATCTAAAAATCTCACCCATTTGAATTTTATTTTTACCTTAGTTTTCTGCTGATTTTTAATCTTCAAGCTCTAGATCCAACAAAAATATTTGTTTAATTCATTTTACCTTGAAGAGTTAGTTGAGCATCTCTCTTTCATTGAATATTAATTAATTTCAAGTATTTACTAAGATCCTCAGTCCCTATGTAGTCTCTAGAATGACTACTAGTTCAATATAATTAAAATCAAGACGAAATATAAAGTCACACTTTCAATTGTTAGGTACCATTTTGCTTTCTCTAGGCTCATTTGGCTTTTGCTTGATTCGTCTCCAATAGTAATCTGATACATCTCGTATGACACAGTTTGTGTAACTGAAGTTGATTACTTACCCAGAAATTATTGGCAAGGTTTTAGTCCTAACTTCACTGGTGATATAAGAAACTCAAGGCTTTGCACGACACTCTTTTTACCCTACGAATTCACTTCACCAGTGAAAGTATATACAAACCTATAAAAAATAGAGCCCATTATGTCTCGGCCAAATCTACTTTAGTTTAGGCTGAGTGCACATGAAGATGAAGAATTAAAGGCAACATGGTGTAGAAACGGGGGCAACTGTGCGAAGAAAAATAGTCTAGATGTTCAGTCCATATTGTCGTGATGGATTTTTTTCTCCTATTTTCAAAATGGAACTCATTTCATTTTATTCATCTCACTTACTCTGAGAAGGGAGGTTAAATGAGCATGTCCAGTTCCTAGTAAAGATACATCATTTTCCTCTCGAGTGCAAATAAAAAAACTCAGAGTCAAATCCAGAGCTTTAGCGTTTCTTTCGAAAATGAGCCAGTTTAGCGATACTGACTTACTCAATTTTTTACTTTGAGCTAGTTCCTAGGTTTAGCAAAGAAGGCGAGAGAAATCGAAAGGGTGATTGGGTCTTTCCTTTACTCCTTTTTTACTGACTGCTCAGCTTTGATGAAGAATTGTGTCAAAGGGAGATTAATGTCCCTTTTTCTTGGCTTATTTCTTCCGTTGCCTTTGACTCATCCACACATAAAGAGAAATTCGTTGCCTACGTAAACTATACATGGGACAATTTCCCGAAAGGAACTTGACGCGTTACTTTTTTCCTGTGGTTTTTTTTCTAGTAGTGACTGGTGACCTTTGGCTTCAACTCCAAGGCGTGGTCTTAATTTTAGCTTAGAGTCGAAGCAACGCTGTCATTATCACCACATAAGGTCGTTAATTTTCCCAAAAAAGCAGGAATTGGCTGGAAAGCAGAGACAGCTAAAATCACGAAATGAAATCATTGTTTAAGGCCTGTTTGATTTCACCGAAACCACAAAGAACTGTAAATGCTGCATAATTGACTACCTTTCTTCTCTCCAGGATAATATTACGTTCAAAGTTCTGGATAGTTTTCACCTATACAACATGCTTATTAATACACTTTTGTGTAGGGCTGTCTGACTTCAAAAATCAGTTTAATTGATACATGGCTCAACGATCACAAATGAAAGAGCTGAATTGAAAGGAATGAATCTACTTGTTCGAAAAAGAACTAGAGCGAGATAATAATATTGAGCTTCATTCCACAGAATAAAAAAATCCTATGATTGGAGATCCTAGGTATATAAAAGCTTATACAATTCCCAACAAATTCTTTTCATCAAAAGGGAATGAAGCTAAAAACATATACTTTTTGACAACCGATTGACGCACTTGGAGAAAGGACACATGATTACATCTCTCATTTCTCATGGATCTTAATCAATGTACTTTCACTACTTTCACTCAAGCGTTTTGTTGCTAGCTTTATAATGAAAAGAGGAAATTGGTTAAGTAACACTGGCAAAAAAAGATTCAATTTTATTCCTTTATTGTCACCTAGCTTCCTTCTCACGCTCCATTTATAATAAACGTACTTTGTGCAATCAGAATCACTTCGCATGGCATGTCATTACCTACTACAGCTTCGACATGAATAGAATTGGAATTCATGTGAAGATTACAATCCTACATAAAAGTAGGATGTTATTCTCCCAAGAAGTAAAAAACGATATCTTCTTAAAGAAAAGTACAAAACAAGATTGAATCGGGGCAAAGTGAATAAAAACGTATTAGACTGTGTAATGATATCTAATTCTGAGAAATGCGCTTCAATATATTTTGCGTTCACTCAGTGACATGTCAAGGGAAAGGGCCGATGCCCTAGCCTCGTTTTTAATATTATTGAATACCATTCACTCTCTCAAAAAGAGGCAAAGTTGGGGTCGTTTGTAGAAAAGAAAAAAAGTTGTCACAGGAAATGATCTTTTAGAGAAGAAAGTGTCTTGTAAAGTGTAAGATGCGTGAAAAATGTTGGGAAAAGAATGTTCACTATTCATAGTTCCATTTCAATATAGCGACTTTGCATGTGTCACAATGCCAAACACATTTCACTCATTCATTCATGGACATTCCTAGAACGATAACGATATAACATCACTCTCCTTTTTAATATGATTTTGTAAGAGGAGCATCTTATACTTCCCGTTAGTGAATTGAGTGAACATTGGTTACGGTTGCAGGAAGTGAGCAGGAGACAACTTTATTATCCTACGCGAACAATAAAAAAGGGATGATGTTCCTGGTTTTAAAGGACAAAAAAACGAGACAATTCTTGATTCAGCTATGAGCTTTTTTTCTCTTCCTAAAAAGTTCTATTCATCGAAAAAGACAGGACATCTCATCTCATCATCAGAAAAGCTATTGACAATCGAGAACCATCGCCATTGTCATAAGATGGAGTCATCATGAATAGGGAAAAAGAATGACACTTGAAGGAAGCCTTTTTTTACACAATCTAAATCCGGATATTATTACATCAAGGTGAAGGACTTCTGCTGCTTGACACTTTTTTCCTGGTTATTTCATTTTGCTATGGAGAAACACTTGACTTGACGTTAGCGTTGACTTCAGGCCCAAAAAAATCTCTACAAAATCAAGCCTATAGTCAGCTACTCTAAGGACGTTATAAGCTTCTATTTTCAATACAAATTTGGTTTTATTAGATCATCAGTATTAAGACACATGCCCATAAAATACCGTAAATTTTATTACAGTACCAGGTCCTAATAACTTTGAGGACATCACGGGCTCATTATTCGTAACTGGATGTCATCCTCTGGGACGTTGAATATTTAACTTTTAATTTGACATAATTTAATGGCAGCAATAGGAACTGGTGGTTGAGCTGGGTTACAATGTGAATCCAGTCTCTCAAAATGAGCCAACCAACAGGGAATTTCGAAAAATACGGTATTTACTTCCTTATAGCTTCCTGTATCGCAGCTTGGACTTGGACCCATGAATGAATTGAGTGGAAGGTATAGTGTAACTGCATCAATCTCAGTCTATGTCATCCTCTGGGACGTTGAATATTTAACTTTTAATTTGACATAATTTAATGACAGCAATAGGAAATGGTGGTTGAGCTGGGCCACAATGTGAATCTACTCTCCCAAAATGAATCCACCAACAGGGAATTTCAAAAAATACGGTATTTACTTCCTTATAGCTTCCTGTATCGCAGCTTGGACTTAGACCCATGAATGAATTGAGTGGAAGGTATAGTGTAACTGCATCAATCTCAGTCAAGTATTCTTTCACTTGAGAAAAAATGGTTGAATGTCTCTCGTATGAAAGGCAAATTGGGGTATTTCTCAGTTGGCTGACTGGATGAAAAGGCAGGGAAGCATGAACAAAAAAAATAATTTTTCTTGGCTTTTTTTTTATCTTTTTCGAATGCTCATGTAGTGGTTTGGCATGATGATGTTCTTTACGTTCTGATGACGAGGAACGCACTGGAAGGAAAAGCATTCTTGTGGGAATTCTCGAAAGGAAATGCAATGTGAAATTGTTATGGTTTGATAATTTCAGGGAGAGAAATGCTTGGTGATGGTGCACGTGAAAGTATGAATAATGAGGGGAAAGTGTACTGCATAAAGAAGCACTTTACATCCTTGATTCCATCTCAAACTGATTTTTTTTTCTCACCAAACTAGAGAACCTACAGATATGAAAAAAGTTTTTAAAAGTTTATAGAAAAATCTGTGTGCGGTTGCTTTTCACGGTGGTATAAATTTGGTTTTTATTTAGGTTGGGTCTATTCATCATTGTACAGTCTGTACTGAAAAGAATGATATGATATTGCCAACACCCTTTGCTCTTGTAGACCTTATTTTACACATTTAATGGAACTAGTCTAGGAAAGTAACGAGGAAATGCATAATGTAGAAAATTGCTTTATCCATAGAGTGCATAACTCTCTTTCACTGTGTTGCTCTAGGAAACCAATGTATTCCCTCAGGATTCCAGTCTATGATTTAAATAGCATTTTACTGAAAGAAAATTCGATTGCGGTGTAGGTTTTTAGAAAGTAGAAGAAAAAACATGAGAAACATGAGCATTCAAGTCTATGCTCTGGTTTGATGATAAAGGCAGCGGGCTTGTAGACTAGTGGCTTTGTATCAATCAGAAATGATTCTACTTTCTTCATCGTATGAAATTTTAATTTCAATTGTCTGGAATGGGAGCAATAAATCATCTGGAGTAAATTGGGTTACAATAATTTAATCTTTTTAGCAATACTTTCAGTTTTTAGCGGTTCTACGTTGGCAATTTATACTTTGTATTGTCTTTTCTATAGACCATTATAATTTTAATTGTATCTGATTAAAATTCAAAAAATTAAACGCTCTTTTGTACATAAATGAATAAAATCATTGAACAATATCTTGCCAGTCATTTCGGTAAGCATATTTTCGCGACGTATTTGTCATTTTCCTTCATATTTCTTAGACGAGAGATTGTAGGTATTGCTAGAGGTTCTATCGACGGAAATAAAAATTGTCGCACCCAGCAAATAGATCAATAATAATGTATCATGATGTCCACTTTAAACTAGAAAGGACTTATTAGTCAGCAACATAATTGTAACCAATCATTCGAATACAATTTGATACGGTACTGATGCCGCTGGAAACTGGATTGTACTGGTCTATACCCACATGAACTGAATGTCTAGTCTTGAGACGCTTAGATTCATTCATTCTCCAACCGATTCAATTCCATTTCCCCTTTTTCTTGGAGGCAGTCGTTACAAATATTTTGTGAAAATAGACTGCAATGTAGTCACTTATTTGTTCCCTGTCTTGTTCCTACATTTCACAAGAGAGAAGAGAGGGAAACATTTACTGATTGATGATGAAATGAAGAAGCTATTCATGTAACCATTTCCTATAGTAGGAGAGCTTATTACGGTCATTTTTTATGGGAATTATAGTTTAAGGCCATGTAGACTTCCGTTTTTCTATTATGAATTCCATGTCCACTCCAAGCCCTAACCGAAATGGGTTTCTTATTTTGGATTAGGCTATTCCACGGATTATTTGTTACATGAAAATATGTACGTATATAGTCATTACAGGAAAAGGAAAAAAAGCAGATGTTTCACTCTCCTTTTAAGCTTGATAAATTAGATGAATTTCGTTCTTGGCTCAATTTACCAATTTATTTCCTTTCGTTCATATAATATTCTTCATCGTCTGGCCTGGGTTGGGTCGACTAGACTGAGACTCCATCGGTCAAGGAGGAATGGGGAAAGCAAAAAATGAAATGAGGGGAACGAATCATATTACGAAAATATTGTTTTCCCCAGCCAACCTTCTTCATTCTTCGTTTATTTCCCGGCTGGATTAATGTACTTTTTTGGTCATCAATCGTGAACTGAATTTATGACAAGAGAAAAGGAGCAACTCATGATGAGTCTTCAAGTGGGCTGGATGTATTTTTTTCCAAAGATTATTGGTTTTTCTCTCTCTGCCTACTGTACATGTTTGTTTTGTTGTGAGTGGAATGCTTAATAAAACATATTATAAACGACCGACCCAGCTGGCATGCATGAGCTATCCATTCATGGGGAACTCAATTAATTCAATTTTGATGGGGGAATGGAGATGGGAGATAAGAGAAAGTGGAGACGGGCTGAATGTATATTTCACTCTGGGAAAGAAGGTCAGAATTGATGGAGACATGTCAGGCTAGACCCATACCAGCAAAAAAAAACACTGGAAATTTTGATACATGAGATTTGTATGTTTTCTGGTTTAACATTGTGTTCACAGATAAACTTTACTTGATTATTACTAATGATGAAAATGAAAAAAGTGAAAGCGATTTCTAGTCTTTCTGGATTTACTCTTCAGGCTAGACCCATACCAGCAAAAAAAAACACTGGAAATTTTGATACATGAGATTTGCATGTTTTCTGGTTTAACATTGTGTCCGCAGATAAACTTTACTTGATTATTACTAATGATGAAAATTAAAAAAGTGAAAGCGATTTCTAGTCTTTCTGGATTTACTCAATAACAATCGGAAGTCATTATTCGGACGTTTTTAATGTCCTTAATGTCATGATTAATTGGAGAAGATAACGAATTTTATGCTCATATTTCTGTTTTCTTTGCTTATTTTCATGTAATGACTTCCTGTGGATGGACTGAAATTGGATACGATATGACACGTGCACACGCTTCACTACTCTTGGGACTGGGGAACGACTTGATATTTGGTAGCGAGGGGTGAGGGCAGTGGATGATTTACAGTTTCTTGAGGGAAGTGGTGGTGGTAGCGGTGGTGTTAGAGATGTTGATTTGGGTTACCCACTCCCATTGTCGATGGATGACTATTGGGCGTTGGACAAGGAGAGGTTGCTGGACCAACTTGTGATCAGAGCTTTGGCCAATCCAGAAGAATGGACGGAGCTGAGACGAGTTTTTGGTAACTTTGACATAATAATTTAAACAAAACTATAAACAATGGCTTACATACTCATACAGGACGTAGTCTTTAGTCTTTTTAATATTAAAATATTCCTCAAAAATTGAAGTTAGATGAACCTAAATTGAATTTTAGTTTACACTCCTTTGAAACTTTTCATTCCCTTTGCTCATTATCTCTTCCTCTAGCACAACGGTCGTCATGAGTCTTTGTCCCTTGTTGATGCTTTTCTCCAAGCTAAATTCATGTAGAGTGAAAGCGGAACCATGTATTCATACCGAAATCCTAATCAGAAGCAATCAAGCTTGAACAATATGGTATTCAAGGAGCATATGGCAGAGTCAAAAATAACTTTAACCTTTTTCCCTTTGAATAAACCGGACTGAACCTATTTTCCGACGTATCAAAAAAGCCAGCGAGAGACCAACTACACGGCAATGTAGATTTTTTTATGATACTCTTCGCTTCAAATTTCTGTTTCACTTCACGCTGGCTTTTCCATTACCACCACCACACTATCCTCCCATATTTTCCACTGAAATTACTGGCCAAAAACCCCACATGAGAAGAGATCAAACACAAAAGGGTAACTGGAACAAAAGCTTTCGCAGAAGCTTTTCCACTTTTTACTGGACATATGCACAACACAACCATAGGGCCAAAGATAAAACAAAGTACATGAGCAAACAAA
>JAHZNL010003500.1:0-12457 GCA_027744575.1 Lepidocyrtinus sp. AM51 | reverse complement strand
ACGCTTAAATTAAGAGCGTATTTAAGTGTAGTTATCAATCTTTGTTTCTTGATTTGCGCCAAAACTAAGGAAATGAAATGACCCAAACCCAAGCAGAGTTTGTATTTTGTATTCCAACACAGAGGGTGGAAATTTCGTAAGCAAGTAACGAGGGAATAGAGATAAAAACCTGTGCCAAATGTCGTAAATTATCTGTCACTCCACTTTGCTCCAACTGATAAACTAGTATTTCGGCTTTGGTCATTGCCAACTCGTAAGAGGTGGTTCCACTAAATCTGGAAATTCCTGAAATAAATGTATAACTTATATTACGTCTTGTTCAATTAAATCTTGCTAATTGAAGACATTGGGGTGTCATGAGACATAAAGGGTTTAATGGAGGTCTAAACCTGTGAATGGTTTCGTCGTATTGAGCAAGTGCGTTCCGAAGCTTTCCTTCCTTTTTAAGCAAGCCAGAGTACAGTCTACTCTGGGATATAGGAGGAAGAGCGTATGGCAAGCGTCCAGAACGAGAGAATGTTGAGGATGGAGTAAGAGTCTCGATGTTGAGTAGCTAGTTCCAAAGAGACGCTCCTCATCCTCGTGTTTCTTGTCAGTTTTGTCATCTGGCTTAAGCGGTAAAATGTGGCTGAGCAATGTCCATTGATCTAACCAGGCCTTGTTTTTTTGGTTTGGTGCGTGAACAGAAAAAACGAATATTTACTTCCGTTTCCGGTCTTTATGAATGAAGGTTGAGTTGTTGGGTATAACGTAACGAACCTCATATGCTTCGATGGTCTCGAACGATGCATACTTGTCAAGTTCGGCAAGTTGGTCGGACGCTTTCTTTGAGACTAGGAGACACTCCCACGCAGGAATCTTTGCAAAACAAGAGGTACACTGAAAGCTCTTATTTACGTTGATCTCCCATGATTCTTCTATAAGTGGTACTGCTGAAGGAAGAACACCAGAAGTGTTGTCTTTAGAGTAGCACTCCATGCAGATAAGTGAGGCGAGATGGGAATCACATTCTGTCGGTGAGTTACACCTGTCGCAGGAACATACGAAAAACTTGGACCATTGAAGATACTGTTGACGAAGAGATGTAGGCAGGAGTATGTCACAGTAGGTGGTGGTAATATGAGAACCTTGAGGAATATCTGTTTCTGCTCGGAGTGTCAGGTCTAGACTTTTACCTTTTTTAGAGAATTCAGATTAGGATTGGATTTTAATTAGGGAGAGAAATGCTTTGCTATAGTAAACTTACTGCAAATCGTCTTTAGTGTGTTTGGAAGGCAGCTGTGCTCCGTCAAACTAGCCAATTTATATGCTACTTGCATGTTCACTTCCGGCAGACGAACTTCATGGGCGTTAATGTCCAGTATGGCTTGAACTGTTAGAAAGTCATCGGAAGGAAACTCCTCTTCTGATAAGGAAAATTGATTGCGTACTAATTCCTCCATCTGAACACCTAATTGTTGTAGGGGCGATCTGAGACATGGATTTAAACTGAACAATTTAGCATCAATATTACAGAAAAGTTTATCCTTATCCTTATAAGGTTATATACTACCGCGACCATTTCTCCCAATTTGTCTCCATTTCAAGGAGTCGCCTCCATTTCCTCTCATCATTACGTTTTAGAAGTAGGCACCTTAGAACCATTAAAGAATCGGCCAGTTTATGCCAGTCGTATTCATAGGAAGGCATTCCATCTAAGCTTTGCTTCTGTTGGAGGAATTGACACTCTGCTTGGTGCTTTGCAATACCAGGACACTCCAAGCACATAGGCCAGCCACATTTTTTGCACTAATAAAATCGAATGACATAAAACAAATCTAATTACTTTTTGAACTAATTTTGACGATGAGGGTAATTGTTGACTGGGACTCACCTCTGTCTCTGGAGGTTGAAAACATCCTGGACAAGACAATGCAGTACCTTTAATTGGACCCGCCACCAGCGGTGAATCCGTTAAAATTACTTCGCCCTTTTTAATATCTCTTGTCGCAATTAGATAACGCCCTAACTCCGGACTATGCTCTATTCTATAACTTGGACAACTGTTGAAAATTATTCCTATTTCCATTTTTGTAGCTCCGCGTTGGCCTTGGAATCCGTGTCTGCGTTACCCTCCAAAGAGTTCAGTCAATGTGGGGTTGGTATAAGTATTTCTTTCGACAAGCTTGTGGCCGGCTATGATGGAGAAGACTGTTCTGAATGGCAAAGGAGGGGAACTGTAGATGCTGTAATATGCTCAGTAGGTCACCATCCCTTGGCTAAGGAGAAGTTGGAGCTTATGAAGGAACTGTGGAGTCATGGGATAAAATGCACTGTTCTGGAGTGTTCCCAGGTAAAACGAAACTTCAGAATTACCAGTATGTAATCTAATTTTTTTTATTCATGTGTATGATGATATTCTATTCAATTCTTATCCTTTAACTCAGACTCTGGAAGCGGCGGAGGAGCAATGTAAAGAAATGGGCGCACAGTACATGCTCATCCTGAAGGAGAATGAGTTTTACAGCAACTTACGAGTGCGTATGTGGGAAAGACAAACGTAAGCCTTTTGATTTTCCATGTCTCTCCTCTCGAAACAACTGCACACAAATGAGAAAAATCGCAAAGAAAAATATTCCCTGTTGTTATCAGATTCCAAGAGCGTAAGATGAGTAGACAAGAGGCCGTGGAGTTGATAACCAGAAGGGTTCACGGGTACGTGACGAATGAAGTGTTGAGCAGTGGCATGAACCACAACTCGGGGATTTTCCGGAGTGAAAGCATGAGCTCAAAAATGAACAGCTCTTTAGGAACAGACTCCAACTCAACTTCAGCACAGCAACAGAACAACGCCACCATGGCGCTGCTAAACATCTCATTTGTAGTACAGGAAAAGGAGAAATTGGCCAACTGGAAGAAACGATATGAAAATCAGGCAAGATAAGAGATTGCTTTTAAAAAGCAAACTTTTCCATATGATTTCATCGTGAGAGCTTATTTAGGAAAACTTGAACATTTTTAGGTGATGCACCACATCACTGACGTCCTCCCTAAGCTGTCTAAGCAGCAGCATGTAGAAGTCCTAGGAATGGATGTTGGCAGCGCGGTGGTGAACACACTAGCCTCTTGTCTCGTGAGAACGGACAAAGACGAGTTTTACAAGAGTGTCAGTGATGTTATTGATAAGTAAGTTTTGGAGTTGAGCTCAACTGCCAAACATTTTCCCCTAGAGTAGTATTTGCCAATAATTTGCAAAAACGGAAGGAAATGTAGCATGGCATCGCTCTAATTGTAAGATATTATTTATTGCTTACTTGCAGGCATCCAAGACTCCGGAAATCTCTCAAGAATATCTGCGATGAAGTATACGAGTTATGGTTTGAGAAGAGTGCTTCAGTTATTATCCTCTATGGTTTGAATGATAATAGCTATAGGGTGATATTGTAACTCTCCGAGCCAACAACAACAGACTATCCTCATAAAATGTTCCCACATACACGAGTACACCCGCCCAATCACAACCTATCAGAAGCGATGGAGTTTAAACTCGTAAATCTTTCGATACTTGAAGTTATGAGTTCGCATAAAAGTGTTGCCAGATAAATCGCATGGGCCGACCCAAATTATATTTTTGTAGATTTAGGGTAAAAAAATGATATTATTCTGGGGAAATATTTCCTCTGCGGGATCATGTGATAATAGGGTGCAACAGTTACAAGACCCAAAGCATAGTACAACACACCATGTCCTTATTGAGCTATTTATTATGACTTTCGTTTTTATCTGCTTAGCTTTTTTTGAAACCCTAAACGACAATGAAATGTATGTGTCTACATGAATGAATGAATTTCTCCTTGTAAACTTGAATGCTAAATGGTTCAAACGATAATAAAAACAAGATGAAAATAATTCTTGCAAAAAAGAAACGAATTCTTTGGTATTTTATTGATTGTTAACATGTGTACCGCATATCGCGAAATTAATTACGGATGTTTTTATGTTTTTGAAATGGGATGGGACGGAAGATGCTGTTCCATTGTAAATTGTGACCGAATTGAATGAACGCATGTGAAATGAAGCGAATTAAGTTTATTTGTTGTAAAATATGCAATGATACGACTTGTTTTGTCCTCCGTTTTGATGCGGATAACAAGTGAGTCAGCTTTCGGTTCAGGAAGAAGACGAAAGAAGCAAATAAAAAATTGGCACATTCCCAGCACGATCCCATTCATGCAAAACACTTTCTCCTTCTTTCTTCTCCGTTGGGTTTTGATGTTGATAAAGAGGCAAAGAGGCTCATCATGATCGATCATTTATCGGAATTAGTCACATGCAAAAGCCTCCAAATCTAATTTCATTCAGCACGATCCCATTCATGCAAAACACTTTCTCCTTCTTTCTTCTCCGCTAGGTTTTGATGTTGATAAAGAGGTTCATCATGATCGATCATTTATAGGAATTAGTCACATGCAAAAGCCTCCAAATCTAATTTCATAACTAGCAGCTTAGTTTGCTTAGAATGCCACGACGCTATGAGGCAGAGGATTGACATTTACTGATTTACTAGCACTGCGGTTATTAGACATGTTTTTTGAAATAATTTAATTATTTGGTTAAAATTTTTATGCTTACATAAATATAATGTTCATCACAAAAGGCCTAGGAAAAATGCCGATACATTCTTTGCTTATATTGATGCTAAGCTGAAGCTGAACAAACCCTATCAACAAATATAGCTTTAGCTACATAATTACTTTGTAGCTTACTTTCTCCGATTGACAAACTTTTGAAGTTGTGAAGAATCAATCTGATTGCATTTGGCTAATGTTCCGTTAAGGATAACTGGTAGAGAATAGAGGACATTACGTTTCATGAGTCGACCAGCAATTGCTGTATTTGGTTAATTTCCTGTCAGATAAATTCCCACGTCACGGTGTAAACCTAAACCACAAGCCGAATCTAAAGAATCCTTATTTAAAATATGACCTCCTTGATAATGATAATTTATATGGAAAACACTGATCTTGAAACATTTCAAGAACTTTATTTTATTTTTGTGGATGGCACTTTCGCTATATGTATACGATACATTAATGATGATTATTGATTATATCCTACAGTAAATAACTAGAAAGAAAGTACCTGAATCTGTTTTCTCCAGAGTTTTCTCCGGTCAAATGCATACTAAGAAAGTTTGATAATGCAACTCAAATGCGGAAAAGAAAGGAGCACGTTACCCCAAAGAAGCTGATTTTGGTCAGCTGCAGTTGCAATTCCGTGTATGCATAAGATTTCTCATGCATCTTTTCAAAGTGATTTTGGATCTTCCGGATATCTAGCGACATGACAGGTGGTTTCAATGCCACACACAACACGTTCTCAATTTAATATTTAGTATCGATAATTCTTAGAGGTGACCTTGAATAGTTTAGTTATATGGTCATATACTTCGTATTCTAATTGTGAATTCAATTAAAACGAAAAATGTCCGAAGTGCAATTAGAAATATCTACTTGTCCAGACGCTAAAAGGATTAAGCTTGCTAGCAATGGAAATCACTCGCCTTCGGAAAAACCCCAGGTTTCAGATGTCGTTGTTGAAGTTAAGGATGTCAAGGTAAAGGACTCCTCGAAGGAAAAGGAGACAGTTGTCGATACTTTAAATGGTAATGGTAATCATGACAGCGAGAACGACAATCAAAAGGAGGAAGTTGTCGTCAAGGGAAATGCTAAAGTGACCATAAAGGACAACCAGTGGTTCACTGCCGATTTCAAGGAAAATACTGAGGAAATGTTAAAAACTTGGGAAGGGCCTGAAGATAAATCTGGTAGAGTATTATTTCAGTTTGACATTGAAACTTTAGCCAGTGCATTTGAATTTTTAAATGATCTGTTTTTTAATTGTAGAAAACGGTCTCAGCATTTTCAAGAAGCCTTTTAGACACGGGGAGTTAAAAGAATTTGTGGGGAATGTAGAATTTGCCCGAGAATTTGTTAATCTTTTCTCCAAAATCGATTTTAACGAGAAGGCTAGTGACTTATTCAAGTTTAATCAGTCCGATGACCTAAGTTTCATCGTTGACCCATATGTGTTCGCAATCAAGTAATATGAACAACACCAATTTAGATTTCAATATTTGGCGTTGCTTAAGTTTTGAGTTTCGAGTTTGTTTAAATTAAATATTTACCTTGATTGTATCCTTGCAGTGAATATTTATTGACCAAAGTTCTCCCTCTCCTGAAGAAAGTCACTGGACTGCCACTTAACGAAACCCTCAGCATGTTTCTGTCCATTTATAAGCGAACAGGTAGCCATGGAAATTCATTTCCATCTAAATCATTGAAACCTTTTAACGACTATATTAAATGATTGTAAATTGACCAAATTCCGCAGATTTTCTTCTGTGTCACGATGACGAGTTGGAATCCCGAAGGATTGCCTTCATTTGGTACTTGAGTGAAGATTGGTCTGAGGAATATGGAGGATCTCTGGACCTCTACTCGGCAACAGGTAAAAGTACAGGATAAAGTTGAGTTGTTCCAAACGCTTATCGTTTTTTATTGATTTTTTCGGTAGAATCCTTGCATCCAGACGTTGTGGTGAAGAAAATAATTCCAGAGTTTAACAAGTTCGTATTCTTTGAAGTCGGGCCTACGTCTTTTCACCAAGTGAGCGAAGTTCTGAAGGAAGACAAGCGTAGACTAGCTCTCAGTGGTTGGTTCTATGGCGATCCTTTGCCCAGACCCAAGATTGAATTTCCGGTAGACTTATCGTTTAATGTTTTGGAATCATCCTCGAGTGAAGAGGTAAAACACATTATATTAAGTCTACAACCATAATCACAATCACCAACGATGAAACATCAATTTTGCAAATTTTATTTTAGGGTATTCTGGAAAAGTTCTTCGAGGAGTGGTACCACAACCCAGAGATCTACTCTGAAATAAACGAACAGTTAGCAGAAGACTCTGAGGTTTTAATTCCAGGACTTTTTAGACAAGAGGTATACGCCTCCATCTGTCAATCGATCGTGGAAGCCGATCTCTCAGAAGAATCCGCTTTTCAGCTACACGGACCACCAAATCTCGCCCACTACAAAGAAGCAATCGTAGGACCACCGTCTTCCTCGAATTCCTCGGCATTCACCATGTCAACCATCCCAGAGCTCTTCTACTCCAAGCAGTTTCTCCACCTAATGGAGCAAATCACCGAGTTTCCTTTCACAACTTGTGACACTAATAGAGTTACCTCCTCCCTCCAAAAGTATTCCCATGGCTGCTACAGCCTCCTGAGAACAGGTGGAACTAAACAAACCGGTAATAAACCTTCACGCGAGGACGACGTTGATGAGGACGAAGAAGATCCCAACTACGTGGACGTCATGTTCTTCTTCGCTCACAAGTGGGACGAAGACCTAGAGCGCGGAGGTATTGTTATATACTCCACCACAGATGGAGAGCAGCTCATTACCGTCCCTCCAGAAGGAAACTGCCTCGCAATAGTGGTTCGTTCCAGCACCGTCAATGCCTACACCAACTACGTGAATTGCTTGGCCAAAGATGATGTCTTTTTCGTCTACAAAATGACTTTTGCTTTTGATGGCAACATGTAAAAAAAACAACACTTTATCCATTTTTTATCAAGAACTTTTATTCCTCACGGAAGTTCGTTTTTATTGAAGACAATAAAAAAGATTCTAAAATCAAACAAGATTTCTGTACTTCTTGTATATAGTCCATCTGTATAAAATAATAGAGTAACAGCTCTAATTTTTATATCACACAACTGTATTGACTGATAAAAAGCTGAAGAAGAACAGTTCCCAAAAACAATTTTTTTTAACAATAGCTTTTTGAAAGTTTGACTTTTGTTCGCCTGTATAAATGGGCGATTCTAAGACTTAAGGTTCTATTTGTATTCATCTAGCGGAAACAATTCTAAAAATAATCTAAAATTTAAACTATATTAGAGAAATTAAAACCTGAATTTAGTTTTGAAATCTGTACAGTTAGGCAAGGCTTTTTCGTGATTAATGTGCCTTGTGCGTAGGGCAGTATGAGTGAAAGCTTTGGCTATCCATCTTCCAAAATCGTCGAATAGCGCAAGGATAGTGTACAGCCTCCTTACAGCCCCTCCGAAGACAACCGATAGTGGCTCCAGTTCTCTTGCAAATTGTGCATGTTTCCTTGTCCGCGTTTTGTAGGGTTTCTTCGAGACGACGGAGATACGTCCCAACCAAAATTAGTCGGCCTGCCCATAATGCACAATCTAAATAAAAATTGAATGGAATTTATTAGACTAAAATTTTTAAATGTTTTTTGGTTTTAAAGTAAACAGAAAATATTTGTAATCACCTCCATGCATCCAAGTCTCTCGCTTCATCGATGGTTTTCCGTAGATGGATGGTAGGTCAGCGAAGTAAGGTCCGAACAAATCCCCAAGTTTTTGAGCGTGGGGACCCAAGTGACAGAAGCTACATTCCCATGGTACCTCATTGTCCGTTTGGAGAGGTCCTTTTTCCTTGAAAATAAAAAAAAAATTAGATAAAACTATTCATGAATACAGGTCAAGGTCAAGTTATAAGATTTCGCAAAATTTAGTTTATACTTACTTTAGGTAATTTAGGGTCTTGATCAACCTCCTCCTCTTCCCCTCCTCTGAAGAATTTTGTTCTTCCTCCAAGCACTCTAAGTACCGAAGCATCCTGGGTCTTTCTCCTCTGATTGTCATCATCCTTATCCACGGCGATACCAGGAACGGATTTGGCAAAGATGGTGGGTTTCTTATAAACCTGGGAGTGCTTCGGACTGTAAGGGAACAGCCTATTAGTGTCACTAGCTGGAGGAGACGTTTCCATCACACTACTCGTTTCTGGCAGAACTTTAGGCTTCCGAGTCCATTTTCTTTTTGCAGGTTTCTCAGTAGCGTCAAGTGGAAAAGAAATAGCGATCCCTGAATTACTTTGTTCCAATCCCTCCGTAATTGGCACTACTACCTTCTTCTTCCTTCCTTTCTTTGGAGGAGGTGGATTTAAATGTGAATCCGGACCTACAGTTGCATCTTCTCCGCCAGTGCACGTTATATCCGGTGAATGATCCCCCAAAGCTCTTTTACCTTTCCCTTTCTTTCCTGCCTTCCCTTTTGGTGTAACTGAAGGAGAGACATTCATTGACTCATCCGCATCATACAAACTACTAGCAGTTGGTATTTTAACGGTCTCAACAACTTTCACAAAGCCACTAACTGAGGGTTTTGGGGTTAAATCTACCAGAGATTGCATGGGAGTAGGCAATCCTGGATAAACATCTGATTGCATATTTCCTCCAAGATTTGACGAACGTCTCTGCTTAGGCAACTTTCCTTTACGAGGTTTCTTAACTTTCGAAGTTTCATTCACCTTTTCGGTCTGTTGTTGTGACGTGCTTTCAGTCTCACTTTCCAAAACTTTTGACTTCCTAGGTTTTCGCGGTTTTTTCTGTGGCAGTGTTTGTGGCGCTTCATTCGACATAGATTTTGCTGGGCTGGGAGTACTGCTCATGTCAGAGTTTAAATTTAGGAGGATTTGTGCAACCTCTTCATCTTCCGCCTTAGGCTCTGTCTTTGAGTACTTCCCAGGCTTCCTCTTTCTTTTGGAAGCATCCTCTGCAAGTTTCACCTTGGCTACTTTTGATTGTCGCTTCTTCGCCAAAGGCAAAACTAAACCATTCGCAGTGTCATCAGAGGATATTTGTGTCCCTTCGAAACCTTCACTTTTCAAAGGAGAGCTGGAAGAACCAGTTGTATCAAAAGACTGCGGCTGGAGGGAGGTCGACTGATTGAAAGATGGAGATGAAGGCAAGGCTACGCCCGAAGGAGCAGCTCGTTGTTCTCCAGAAGACCAAGAATGTGCAATATCTGTTAAAACAACGGACACGTCAAAGTCTCTGCTTAATGATCGCGACTCTTTACGTTGCGCCCTAGGGACTTGTGCTTGATGACTAGTAGTCGGTGCTTCGGGCTTTGGGTCTATGGATGTAGTCGTTGTATAATTTGTTGTGATACCTGCTTTGCTACTCTGCGCCGTTACGGAGCTGGCAGTTGAAGACCTTCGTCGCTTCCCAAGGATTAGATCGGGAGACTGGAACGTTTTTGAATCCTCTTCAGTCATAGTTTGATCCGTTGGAGTGGTTTCCACTCGAGGCTGCGGCACTATTATTATCTTTCTTGGCCTTCCCTTCTTCTTTGGCACGTCAACTCCCGGAGTTGGAATGTTCAAAACCGCTGGAGCTATTAACGGTTTCTGTGGCTTCATGTGAATCTTTAGAGATGATTTCTTACCCTTACCCTTCCCCAGCGATAGGGAAGGAGTGGCATATTCAGTGGTTTCCGTTGTTTCACCCTCCATCGCTATGGAAGAAGTAAAAGCTTGAGCTTGTTCATTGATTTCTCCTGGAGGTTGTATTGGAGTAATTTTACTTGATCTCCTCCTCCTGTCCAATTTCTTTGCTGCCTTCTGCTTCTTCTTAGCCTTGGCTAATCCCACGAAAGGAGTGATTACGCTACTATCCTCAAGATCATGGTTATCTAGAGCCCACACGCTATCTCCACTTGGAGGTGGATCTACAATATTTACCGCGGAGTTAATTGCGACTTTTGCTCTAGCATTTTTACGATATTTCGCTTTGGTTTTTGCAGAGTTTTTTCGTTTCTTACCGCGTTTCCCAACCATTGGCGTACTGGAGTGTAAAGGTTGATTCGGAGTAGAGAGCATGAATGATGCGGAGGATGGTAAACCAGAAGGATTAGGCTCTGAGACCATGTCAGTTACAGAGAAGGTATCTGATGGAAGCATTGGGGTTGGAGATTTAAATCCCGTTGAAAGATCATCAGTTGAGCCTGAAACGGACCCAGATTTTCTCCTGCTTGCCCTCCTCCCACCAACACTAGCAGCGTTTGATGAGAGCAAAGAAATGTTATCCGAGTCAATGGATGCTCTCAGTTCACCTTGACGAGATCGCCTACCTCCACCCGGAGATTCTGTGGGGTTGGTTCCCAAAGAAGATTCTCTTGATATTTGTCTCGTCCTTTTCGATGCATTACTTAATGGTGGACTCAAAATGGGATCTTCAATAGGGAGACCCTCCACTATTGGTACTTTGGACTTCTTGGGACTTCCTCTGACAGGACTCTTTTTTGGACTGCGTAGAGCTGCCGGACTTGCAAGCGGAGTGCTAATAATTTCTCTCTCCTTAGAAGTCTTTGATCGTATGGAAGTTGGAGTAGGGCTTCGATTTGAGTTGCCACCAGCGGGCGTCGCACTGCGTTCTTTAGCTGCTCTAGGGCTAGAGATCCTCAAAGGCGGACTTTCTCCTTGTTTTGGCGATCGAGATCTTAACCTAGGGAGCTCGCCCTGTCTCTCAGGTGAAGCATCGATTTCAATGGCTGATTCAGCTTCCTTGATAGATCTCTTCCGCTTTGGAGATTGGGCAGAGTTTGTCTCAGGTTGCCCTTGTTCTTTCTTCCGTCCTCTTCCAGTTGGACTAGGTAAAACAGGTTGAATAACACGCGAGGCCACTGACTGCGCCTCCAGGTGAGAGATCTCTGACGACGACGGTAAAATTTGTGGAGTTGAGTTCAGCTCTAAGCTTTCCTCTTCCACCTCAGTATTATTCATTTGGGACTTTTTCCTCCTTTTCCCTCCAGCAGGAGATTTCAGTGTTGTTGTATCAGTACTTGGAATGATTAGAGTCTGAGACTGGGGAACAACACTGGCGGTAGCGAGATCGGGTAAAGATAACTGTTGAGATTGTTCTTCTCCAGTAACTACTGAAACTGCAACATCCTCGTTCATTGCCTCAGACTTTCTTTTTCTACCTTTCTTTTTCAAAGGCTCGACTGGTCCAGCCTGTGGATCTGCGGAACCTTCCATCGCTGAAGCATTGAGGGATCCATCAGTCACTTCTGTTTCACCAGCAGCCTTTTTCCTTTTCCTCCCTCCCTTGGTTTTCGGATTCGGTGCGGAAGTAGTTCCGTCCACTGACTGGTTTTTCCTCGGTCGACCAATCTTTTTCCCAGACTTTGTATATCCAGGTCGAATCCCAGTTGTCCCAACATCTTCTCCAGGAGTCATGTTTAGATCCATTGGGGCAAAATCAGACGCTTCTTGTACTCCCGTATTCTTGGCTTGAGACTTCCGCTTCCTGGGCGCTTTTACAGGTTTTCCAGACTTCATTTTTAGTTCATTCATTTGTGAGATCTCCAAGTCTACATCTTTGGCACTATTGTTCATTTGTGAGTCCAAATATGGTTCTAATGGTTGACCATTTGGTGTTGTGACATGTTGTTCCTGCATCAGCTTTTTCATGCTTGCTTTCGTCCGAGCTCCTTTCTGCATGTTCTTCATAAACAAAACAAAATTGCCATAAGAAAATAATGCATACGAATCATTCTCTTAAAGATGACAAAGCACTCACAACCTTTAATCTATTAAAATAATTTG
>JAHZNL010003499.1:0-10586 GCA_027744575.1 Lepidocyrtinus sp. AM51 | reverse complement strand
GCTTTGTGTTTCGTGGCCGTGCTTTATGGAAAATGTAATAATAGTTCTGGTAGAAGTACACACCCGCTCATTTTTCAGGAAGTGGAAAGAATTAAAGTGTGACTTACTTTGAAGATGATTGAATTGGAACCTTGTGCTATATTCTGAATATGGAGCCGACAAGCGTATTCATCATTTTCTATAGGCTTGAATGTAATTCTCTCGTCGACCTCCGCCAAACAGTGGTCTGTTAAAAACATCAAAATAAGTAAGTTTCGATGAAAAATATAGTCCGATAACGAAAATACGGGAAACTGAAAAATCTGAATGAATGAAAAGAAATTTATCTTGCTGAAACACATTTTACGGCTCATTTTCCTGGGAAGTGTATAGTTTTTCTTTCAGTTTACCTGCGGTGCTTAAAGCAAAACTGGAAGCTGCTTGTACAAAACCTGCCCTAGCTGGACTTGGATTTTGTGACATGATGAGTGGAGTTCCATTCCCGTTATGATCCGCATCGTCCAGTGATTTCTCTGGTGTTCCTGGCACAACTGAAATTTTACCCTGGATAGATTATTTTCCCGGAAATTCAAAAAATAGAAAGGTGGGTTAGATTGGAATTTGAGCACAAAGCATTATTAGGCATTTACTCTATTCTAACGAGATCATCCAACCGTTGGATCGCGGCATTGTGGGATTTAATTCAACTAACGTGCCACCGCATTTACAGCTCAATAAACTGATACGAAAACTATATAATTAGCTTGTAGGAAATGATAAAGGTCTCCAGAGGAAATTTATGGGATCATCCTATTATGGTAATAATACTTCACAACTATACTCGCATAGTTTTCATCTAGAAACTTTTTCCTCTGGAGTAACACTACTCTAATGAATTTGCCCTTGGCTCACAAAACCCATTGAACCCTCTAAAGCTTCATTTATGAGTTTCATGTGGCTTCTCTAGCTACGAACTATCTAGTTAAACTTACAGATAAAGTTTTATGCATTAAATGTGAAACTATGCGTACTCATCACATATTCAGTTCAAGATCCACTTATTTTTCGGGAACTTACAGCAGCATTACAACTTGTTTGAAATAGGTCTGGTTAGTCTGGTATAATTCAAATATCAAATTTTTGTTCCTAATAAGCAAGTTTGAATGAATAGAGAAAAGGACTGTTGCTATTTCATTTCTCTCTTTTGATGAAAAAAATGAAAAGGATTTACTTTTATGAGCTAACATAACCTCAGCGATCATGATCATACCCTTGTCACCGGGGAAAGTAAAAAAATTCGCTCGAGTAGTTCAAAATATTCTTTCACATCGTTAATCTTAAAGGAAAGAATTACTAAGACTCTCAGTGAAGTAAACGAACGAAATGATAGATTCATTCTAACTTCCGCATAACGTAAGGAAATGATTATACAATATAAACTAGTACCAACAGATGCTGTATATAACCCTTAATCCCTCCATCATTTTGAATTTCATTAACTTTATCGCATAACTACAAACATAGAAACATATCATATGCTGTTTAGGAAGCCCGCAGACTGTTCCAACTTTCATTCTTTTCATATGTAATCATCAACAAGAGCTAATGAGAAAGAGAGCGAAAAACTAACAAAACAAAACTTTTAATTTGAGGCTGCGGCTGTGCATTTGTTTCCACTTTTCATTCTACCGAAACACTAGCGAAACTTTTTTTTGTGAGATTAAGGAAGAAAAACAGTAGCGGAAAAACTAGGAAAAAAAACTTTTTCATTCTTTTACCTTTCGCATTTTTAGTAAAAGGAGGAAAGATGGTTTGTAATAAGTTATAATTTGATATTATATCACCTGAACCTTTCTCCACACACGCCACGAGTAAAAAATACCAGAAACCTCGTAAAGACAACGAGAGTGAAATTGGAGAAAGAAGTTTGGCTAGTGTTGGGAAACATTTGCTGACTCAGCGTCGGGATTATTAAGAGATATTTTTGCTCTTTATAGCATTAAAAGCAAGAGTAAACTACGTGCAAGTTATTTCGGGGCATTGTGAGCTTTTATGTTAAGCAAAATGTATTTTTTTGCGATCCAAAATATCCAAAATGTAACTACTTCCCCTTTACAAATCTCTCCTACTTTGTACCATTTTTTTTACACAACTTACTTTTCTCGGTTTAGGGTCAGGTGGGCCACGACCATTTGGAATAGTTCTCTTACTACGTACTTCTGGCTCAAACTTGTACGTGTAATTGTCATTTCCTCCCCATTCTGCCAGCTGGTTGTCCACATCTATCCATTCCTTAAGTGTTTTCTTGTCAACAAACTTGACTCTGTCAACGAATTTTGGGGGAAGCCAACCTTTGATAATTTTCCATGCAGCTGCGTTGGCGTGTCGGATGGACAGTGAGAGAACAAAATAATAAAAAAAAGTTAAGAAATTGGACGTGTTTGGTTTATGATTCCCTGTCCGATGCTTTCAAAACGTAGGAATGTCTGACTTGTTTGAAAAACGTTAGTTTATTCTTTTTGTACCATTTCAAAGAGAAGATGACGGTAATATGATGACAGCACAATTGAGTGCTTCTCTCAGCAAAAAACACTTTTCTTAGATGTTAAGCCTTAGAATGATAACAAGTTAAGAAATGTTGATTGCTCGACAATGACTTTACTCTTTTCTTAAACCCTTTCAGAAATATTCTACATGAAAACTTTATTTTAAACAATCTCCGTTAGACACAAGTAGTTAACAGGAAAGTTAGGTTCCTCCTTTGCGGTAGCTACTTTCTCTTAGGCATTTTACAAAGAAATTGTAAAAGCAATTCAATGAGGTTTTGGCTTTTCTTCCTTGATGCTTTAACCTTTTCCCCCCGTGTCAGACACAAAAAATCTGCACCTTTTTTTTCTCGCGAGCCAAAAAAATGCTTTTTATTTTATTTCCATTTAGCAAGTTGGATTCCGATTTCTTTCCTAGAAGAAAGCTTAACATTTTCGTATGGTTCGCTACCCTTCCTATTTTTACTATAATGCAACTAGCTCAGCCGATAGGCTTGCACGATTTCAGATCATTTTTCAACTTCCCTGACAAGAACTTAACTGGAAAAGCGTACACATATGTATACTCGTAAAAAATTCTCAGCCTTTCCCATTCATATGCATATCCGCTATACACGAAACAAAAAACAAATGCATAAGTATTCACACGAATTGCTTCCGCCGCTAAAAAAAATCTTTGAGAAAAAGGATTGAATTGCATTGTGTTTGGTCGCTATCTCAAGCATTTTTCTTCTTCTCGTATTAACTTACAGTAAAACCCTACGCGGGCGTTCATACATCAAACGAAAAGCCACTTTCATTTGCTTCCAGAAAAGAAAGCCAAAACGAAGAGAACGACAAACACTTATCATTTTGAGCTAACAGCAAGACAACAACAAAATTCACACCGAAAACAGAATCGTACCGGAGGAGCGTATCTACTATAAATAATATGAGAATGTATGACCTATGTACGTGATTTGAGGATTTTCACTTCTCTAGCTAATGATATTTCTCTCCGTCAAAGTGAAAACGCTGACTTTCTTTCTACGTGGGATAACTTTCCTATTCATCTTCTTCCTCAACTCGTAGTTCAATTTTTGTTATCCGGCTGCATTTAACTAGAAAAAAAAGTTTTATATCTTAGACCCTTTTAAAGTGTGTCCTCCTTTTCCTACGCTATTCCTTCCTCCTTCACTTTATTTTCAAATTTGGCTTAGAAAAGGGGCGATACTTTTTTTATCAGGTTGGCATATTCTCCTTTCAGGACTAAGGAATTACCCAAAGCTGAAGGAACAACTGTCGGTATCTGATTCATCGCGACTGTTTTGTTATTATTGGATTCGAAAGGGCTGCTTACAATTTACGACAATTTTAAAGTCTTCCAAATCGTATAAAATATATCCTATTGGAGAATTGAGAGTCTGTACACCTCTCCAGAATGGACGCCTATTTCCGATCCACTAGTTACTTTCATCCGTAGTTGACGTGAAAAGAGCCGTTTTGCATCCGTGATTTTAGTCAGACAAAGATAGAGCGAGAAGAAAGCTTCACCACTTTTTTCTGCTTTTGTTAGCACATCCGTGCAAATTGAGATCGATTTCGATTCGAGATTTTTCCTTTTCAAAGAAAACCTTAAGTGGCTTTAGTACAAGTTAGGAAGGAGTTATTTTTGTAAAGAATACAATGTAGCAGAATACATTTTAAGGCTTGGGCCAAGAGATGTTTTACTACTGATCATATCTAAAAGTACAAATCTTCAAAGGCGAGAGGGTTGAACGGAAAGATGCTTCAAGGAAAGCTCAACGTGTCGTAAATTGTTACAAATTAAAGTCACACATTAACTCATGCACACAAGGAATTCTAGTATGAGTTTCCAAGGAAACGTCGAGTTAAAAAATTACGGTAGAGTGAATTGCCATGATCTAAACTAATGCCTATTCGAAATCCGGATTTGGTTCCATTATTTAACTTAACTTTGGAAGATAAGACTCCAAATTCAGGTGTGGTTTTTTTTTTAAATTTTCTTGCATGTGTTTTTGGATTCGATCCGTTCATATGTTTAATTACATTTTATTATTGCACTTACCATTTAATAGCCAGGGCATCTCGAATATCATCAGCTAGAAGAAAACGAAACGAATGTTTTTATTTAATGGGGTCCATTCTTTACTTCAGTTTTTGGCAAAAAAGAAATACTTACGTAATTCACGAAATAAGGGTAGTATGTCTTCAGCAAGGTTATTAAATATCTGACGAAATCCATATCCATATTTTGCCAACCTAGTTAAAGCAATTGACCAAAATTTTAAAATAACTTCACCTTAGAAGGAATAAGCAAATATCATATGACCTAAATATAACCTTACCTGTATCCTTCATATCAAATACTATAGAAATTTGATCGCTCTGGGACTCCCTGCAAAGCAAAATAAACATGACAAGGACTAAAAATAAGAAAATAAATTCTTACTTCAATTCTTTAATAAAATATTTTATGCAACCATGGAATTATATTTATGAGTTTGCAGTTTACAAGCAATCAACAAGGGTCTCGTTTGACATGCTTATACATAACAATAGTTATTAAGTTTTTCTTCTGGATATAGTCTAGTTATAGCAACCTATATTTTACAGGTTTTACACGTGAAACAAAAGAAACAACAAAATAAATTGAATTTCAGGGAAACACTGCAGGTAGGTTACAGTTACAACAACCTGAAAGCTTTAAGACGACTTCAGAAAATACATTGTTAACGGTGCGACGACAAAATTTAGAAGAAGTACGAAAGGAGAATAGAAAACCATCGGCCTGCGGGAAAATGCGTTGACTCGTCCACCATTTTGACTGAAGTTACAAGCCGAAATATAATTGAAAACAACTGAAAGAAGCAGTTACATAGAAGCCTTTCCCAAAGGCGACAGGTTAAATCAAGAAAGTGAACGAAGGCTTTATAAATGACATACTTTTTCTTAGGAACAAGCCACCAGAGAAACATTGTTTTAAATTTACCTGATAAAGTGACAATGTTAGTGACATGTGTGAATTATAAGTATATTTTAACGATATCGAATTTATTAGTGAGTAATTATTTCACAACATGGAGTTAAGTTTTATCAATAAGCGTATACTTTACTTATAGTATGCCTGAACGTAATTAAAATTTGATTTTAAAGCTTACCTTTCAATTCGTTCAAAATAGTAGACAATAAACTTTTGCAACTGGTCCATATCAAGAGTTCCTTTCTGATGATGCTTCGCCTTAAAAATTAAAAGCTTCTTGCCAAACACATCTTTGTTCCTAATAAAAAGGGTGCCTTTCTCGAACAACGCCGCGTCCATTTTTGTGTGGTCCAAATCTAGGAAATAAAATTAGATTTTACTTCTTATGCGTACTTGCCATAATCTCAGAATACCCCAAATGTCGATGAATAGTTTTGAGATGATGTGTCCATTTTTCAGAAACTATCACTTTCTATTTCGACGTAAAATTCACAACTATAAATGTCAGAAAGTTGGCAATCTTCTAAAAGTTCTGAAATCAATTAACTTTTTGAAAAGGAAGGAAGTTCAATATTTTTTATCGTTTATGACTTGCCCTTCTTGACTTTCTCGTTCCATTTATCCTCTTCCTATCTCTGATTTTTAGGAAGAAAAACATCTTTTCATGCTCTTATTGTTCCTTTCTTCGTTTACTTTGTACTTTTCATCTCGCAATCAAGTTCGTTTTGTCGTTAGCGTGCCCTAGGCATCACAAGTGTTTACTTCCACCCGTTCAGAAAATAGCAATTCAGAAAGACATAGATGCATATAACAATCGCTGTATCAACCTTATCGACAAGCGTTTGCAAAAGTATACAATAACAATTCCGTTTCAATAGAACGGCTGCTATATTCCGTAAAAATAATGTTAACAGTATACAATCAACAATGAAACAATATATATTTCCCTACACACGTTTTTACTCTGGGAGGAAAAATATTTCTTATTTACTTTATTGAAAGCAACCGTAGTGTTTGATTCGGGTTAAAAGTTGAAATTGCACTTAGCTTGGGTAAAACGAACATTTGGTCACAAATCAACTTAACGTGATAAAGCTTGTCTTTCTTTTTATCTTGTTATTTTTTATTTTACGCGTAATATGACAATTGCATTCAAAACTTAAAATTTTGTTGAAGTACAACTTTCTTAAAACTCATTTGGAGACCAGTAAGAGGTGAAAGGTCATGTACTGGCTTGTTTTGAAGAACCTCTAGTCTAGTCACTAATAGACTATGGATGGAGGAAAAAGTTAAAACTCCTACTTACGACATACTTTGTATATGCTTAACGTAATCGGAAATGGTTAAAGTTGACAAAAAGTTTATTGTACAAATTTCATCTAGAAAGTACGTGACCATACATAAGCTGAATAAAGGAAACCGCATAATTGCATAAAAAGATCTTGCTTGCTCTTTGTTACCTTTGTCGCTGAACGGAACGTTACTTGCAGTGTTTGCTATTTTTTCTAAGTGGAAAATATTGAAACCCATTTACTTTCCTAATTACAAGAGAGAAAATATGTAGATTATTTGAAATTTTGCCTGCGTAAATACGCGTTTACGTGCTCCCATACAATACAAGGCGACAAATACTTATCTCGTAACTTGAGTAAAAACATATATCCATAGACAGGTTCCGGAGAAACATTTTTTGAAAAACAGTTGGTTTCTTCATTTCTCTCTTACAAATCTTTCCCGACCACGTTCATGTTAATAGTCAATTCATTTCCTGTCATTTAACTTTATTGACAGCAGCTTGCGTGAAGTTTTCCTAGTAACACAGTTTATCTAGTAAAATTTCATTTTCCAGTTGTTCCTCCACCATTTGTATCTCCTTCTCAAAAGCCTACCAATGAAGCAGTTCATAGCTTGAAAGATTTAACCAAGTGAGAACTTCAAATAAGGAGGTCACAAACTGTGAGTAAAATGAAAGTGCCATTCTTGACATTTTTGATTTTTCATAAATTTAAACAACTCAAAAGAGATGAAAACATTTTATATATTATGGAATGCGGTAAAATCCTAAGAAAATTATACAAGCTATAAGCATGAAAAAACGTAGTACCAATTTTTAGCGGATAGAGTTTCTACTGGCGAAATGATACTTCAGCTAATTTTCGTCTTCATTTGTTATGATTATAGGAAATCTTGGTACATTTTACGTTTCACTGGGTTTTTAGTAGTCCAAGAATGAGCTTTTTAATACCGATGGATAAAGTAGAAAGCATAAATGTGCGCTGCCAAAATCGCACTATTACTGGGTTCCGAAGAGGTAAAAGTATAAAAACGTAATAATATTACCAGGAAAATACCACTGAACCATAAGAAAAATGGTATTTTGCTTATTCCTACACTTGTTTGTAGTTTGCATCATTATCATGTGTTTTCATTAGGAAACCGTTTCCAGCATAAAATGAAATGTGAAGCTTGCACATGTGTTGTGGCTATTATGACTAGACGTAATTTTGGTTCATGGTGTTTCCTCTCTAGCCTACATTATTTGAGTCTAAGGGTAAAATGAGATTAAATGAAATGAACAATGATAATGCATTCAAACACATGTACCGCTCGTACTTTCCTTTTTACGGGAGGCTATAACACTCATGATCTACCGTAGCATTTGCCCTTTCTCTTTTCTACTTTCTACAGACTTCCTTTCTTTCCTCAGTTTACATTTTCAATCTCGTTTTCTGGTTTGGCTTACATTTACTCATCCTATAGCGATACTTTATTTTTCGGGTCGAGTGTGTTTACTTTGGTACTTTGACTCTGACAAGTAAATTGTGAACAAGACCAAACGGAAAGTCGCAGCTGCTTTCTGTTATAAACACTCAAGTTTCTCCTTCTTCGAATGTCTTTAATTTAACGTCTCTTTTAACAGAACATTACCAACAGCATAGTTGGAAACCATCCACGTCTCCAAAAGTAATTTTATTTGCTTGCTACAGCGAAAACAGGTACTGTTTGAAAGAGCTTTGTTGTACATCAGACGTAGCAAAGTCTATACAAGCCTTTACTTGGGTCAGTAGTTGAAGTTGAAGAGGCAATCAGATTAGCATGGGCGTACGATACTAGTGAAGCACGCGGCTCAATATAGGTTGTTATCGAGATTCATTTCACTCATTTCAAACTTTGCACAAAATGTTAAAAATAAACCTGTTTACACGAAATGATTATATTATAATACACAACTTAATATGATTGCTATAGGAACTTTACTACATTAAGAAGAAATTAAATCACATCAGGGAAGTTAGACCANATTAAGAAGAAATTAAATCACATCAGGGAAGTTAGACCAGACCACAAAAGAAGGACGTATGAATAGAGAAATAGCTAGAAAGCTATTTTAGAAAAGTGGAGAAAGAACGTGACGCACAAGGCAAAATTGGTTTGTATGTGAATATATATGTAGAAATATAGGAATGTGTACGATTTCAAAGGATATATTGAACAAGATATTGCGCTTTTATGCTCGGAATTGGTTCCGGCGAATCTGTTTTATTATGGAAAACGAGAGAGCAGAAGGAGAGTCTTTTGATACCTGGCACGAACATTGATTTTTATCCAAATTTATGTTAAACTTAAGGCCAAGACCTTACCTGAACTAGCAAAGGGCCACAAAACTAGTACATAAGAGCAATCTGTTCAATTCAAAGGTATGAATTGTAATGGCACACATTTGTCATCAAAAAGTCATCTTATACGGCTGGCACCTGGTTCGACTGGCGAATTTCTTGAAATGCTAGATTTTCTGCACCAAAATCGAGTTACATTTCACTTTTATAGCTAGCGTTATTATGATTTTGATGGTGCTGGTAAAAACCTACGTGGCTAAAAGAAAGTAGAATGATGCTTCAAGTAGGGGTCATTTAGTTGACTTTCCAAGACGGAAAATATTCTAAGAGTGGAGACAGGTACCAATTGAGTAATTATCTCCTTATTGTTCCATTTTTTTGTATAAGATTGAAAAAGTTTGCACCATTGATTAAAAATCCAGTAAGAAAAGAACCCAAAACACTACTTTCTCATTTATCACAAAGATCATGAGTTGTTTGGCTATAAATGTATTCGCTTGCCCCTCTGTAATTCGGTGACCCACTTGAAAAGTTTTTCAATTGTAAGTTTAACCTTCTCCAATTTATGTATTTGTGTAAATGGAGAAATTCGGTGCGAACTACGGTCATTTAGCTGTAGATTTTTGTGAGGTTTTATCATAAATTTTACCATTAACGCCAAACTCTTTTCTCCATTGGCAGCAATCAAAAAGTAGAGTAGTGGCGGCCTCCACATTTTGTTCACCATGTGCGATGAACCGCCGTAGCCAAAGTTCATCAGTCTTGACTCGCTCCAGGTCATCTGCATGAAAACCTGTATATAGAACACAAAAATTCCATCCGAATTATTTAAAACTTTGGCCATTACAGTTGGCGCAAACCAAAATTGACGAAAAAACTATAATATGTATGGTGGTCTAGACATAACTTCTAGTGGGACTGTGTGCCTGTCTACATTTTGTAGCAACTCTTACACTTCACCGCCATCCCTCTCAGAAACGTGATACTAGGCAGTTTGCAGAAATGCTCCGTTTGGTGCACGAAATGCATCATTTATTTGCTACTTTTTGCTAAAATTTCAAATAAATATTATATTTTCTCTTCAACCTGAAGCGGAGGCTTAAATTTTTTAAAAATAAATAAATGCGGTTGTGATAAAAAACGCTGATACAGCAAATTGTTCAATGGAACTAATCGGTCATAAAAATTGGTACAAAAGATAAAACGCCCTCCAGTCATGCCATTAATGTTTTTAGCATTTATCGTTGCCGTTATGAGCATTTACGTTACACGCACAGCATAATATTCAGCGATTGTTGGTGGTCGAAAGTGTTAAAAAGTTACATTCATGATTTTATGTTTTTTATTCCGTCATTTTGGACAGGTGTTTGAGTTTGTGAGAATACAAATTAATGTTTTACATCAACATACATAAATGGTTCAGTTCTGTCTATTGTGATTACTATAAATGACACCATGATT
>JAHZNL010003498.1:0-10065 GCA_027744575.1 Lepidocyrtinus sp. AM51 | reverse complement strand
GATCTTGTAATCCTTTCATACCTCAGCGAAGCTATGTTTCTATCTGCTTTAAAGCATTTACTTAATGATATTCTTGCAATGGAAAATGGTCGCATTTTTCTTCCTCGGAAGGGCACATATTGTTTTACGTCAGTGTTTCAGGATTAATACCAAATATTTTTTTTCCTGTTTAGATGCCCTTTCAATCTCTCTTTGCACACCTAAACCTCAAAAAGGTGGACAAGACTAAAAAAGACTGAGACAAGGCGTATTTTTGGTTGACTTGACTTCATCATCATCAATATCATGTTTTTGGTTTATAGGAAGACATCGGCATTTTTGGCTTTTTACTACTGTAATAATATCCACGAGCTAAAAAAGAAACCTGTTTCGTGGAGAAAAATGTTGGTTGTGTTGTGTACATGCGCAACAATGTAATTGCATAACTGATGATAATAAAAAAAGGTATAAACGAATTGCGCGTAGGGGTCAACATTAGAAAATGTGAGGGTGGACACTCCAACTTTGCTTGCAAAAAAAAACTCAACAATTACTTAATATTTTTGCTGGTTTCTCCAAATACTAGTTTAATCTTGGTAAGAGAGTTCTTCGTATAGATAAATATATCCTTTTTCATTTTAAAAAATCATCAAAAAATTATTCAGCTCTGCTGTCTTTTTTTCTAGGGAGAGTTCTTGCAAACCAGCTCTGCAGGAGCATGACAACAGGTCCATTGTACGCGAAAAGTCTTTGATAATACGTATAATGTAAAAAGGGAATAAGACCGGCACACCTTTTTCGAATGATTCACAGCAAGAGACTTTAAAAATTATGCATGGGTTGCAGCAAGCAAATGGTCATTTAATTTAATGATTATCCGCTCGTTCATCCATAGCTTGCCCACGGTAACGAAGCTGACGCTTAGTACATTATAACCCTTACAATTGCTCAGCCGCCTGTATGTCTTACTCATTTTAATTTGTTAAGAGTTTATCCCATTCTTAATTTTTTCAGATATTTTTGCATGATTTGATGCGAAAAATGTTGATGAAAACGAAGAAAGAAACATGAAATAGCACTTGTTGGACCACGATGAAATTTCCATACAAGCATAAAACAGACCGGCAAGTAGTTGTCTTATCCTGTCAGACTTAGTTGTTGTGGCTGATGTTACCGTTCAAGGATGAGAAGGAAGAAGATTAGATGAGATATGAGCAAAAGAAATGTGGCTTGCTTCAAGCCTTTATTGGGAGGAAGAAATGGCCACAAACAATGTTGCCGAGCCCCAAAATATGTGTGTTGTTCCATGCTCGTTGTGGTCGTTGTTGTCTTGTTGCCTACGACCAGTCAAAATATGTTACGTAAGTACAGACTATTAGTCCTTACTGACTTGAGAGGGCGGCGATTTTCGTTTCGTGAGCTTTACTCGTGAATATGCAGCAAAGAGAATTCTTACTTAGGATTAATAGTAAAAGTCCTACGATTTATCTGGTTTTCTCTAGTAATTATGTATGCTTATCGTTAAGAAAATTACCTCTTTTTTAGGGTGCACCAGTTTGTCGGACGACCTGTTATTAATTTTACTTCAATTGCTAAAACATGAAGCCTCTAACTGCTCGCAAAAAAAAAACATCTAGAATTCTGTTTTTAATGTATTTTAGCTTTATTATAGAATTTAGTACTAAAAATAAACTCAAAATTTAATATTCCCAACATTTTTATTTACCTGATCACGTTAAAAAATGGTCCTGAGTCACCAGTTTGCTAGTCTTTTTTCAATCTCGCTTGGTTAGTCAATTTTAAACGCACGATTTCCATTAAACCTTAAATGTTAAACATTATCGGAGAAACCTCCATAAATTCTACTAGTAAATATTTAAGGCGATCGATTCATCCATAAAAATCACTTAAATGTGCCAGGAAGGTTTGAATTTGATTTATGTGGCTTATGATACAATAATAGTTTGATGTTTACGCCATAATCGATTCAATAATAATCAACTAATTTCAGATAAAAAGATTTTTTGACAAAAGGCCACGTTTTTAAACCTTTCCGCCAGAATTGGATTACATTTTTATCGATTATTAGCTAAAGTAGATAAAAATCTGTAAGTGTGAGTTGTTCTAATAGTTGACTTAAACATTATCTTTCTTCATAGCATTACATAACAACCTCATTTTTACCATGTAGCTCAAACCCCAACGCTGGCAAGTGACAGCAGGATTTAACCGGCCATAAGATTGGAAAGCGTTAGGAATAGGCCGAAAAAGTATTTTGTGGACATCAGTTAAAACAACAGGGTATCGTTTCTTTGCTTCAACTTCAACGTTCGTTCTTTTCTTCTGAAAGAATGATTAGTGTGACAGGGAAGCATGAAACACGCATAACCATTATTGGTTGAATCCTCATTTAAGTTGGACTTTCGTTTTAGGCAATTTTACATAAGACACAGTAGATAAAACGTAGAGATAAACCTTTTTGCATGCGGCAAAACCAGAAAATAAATATAAGCATATCTCGCGATTCCATAAAAGCAAGATTTCCTGAACTCCAAAAAGGAAACTGGATGAATGTTCTACACTATGATAAAAATAATAAAAAGAATATAGCAAAAACGGTCTTGTACTTATGTTTCATGACCACGTCTAATGTGATGGATAATCATAATCATAAAGGTGTAGTAACTTGATTGGTTAGCTAAGGGGGACAATCCATTTACAAAACTTTTAAATTCATGTCTTCAAATAGCTTCTTTTTTCAAAATAATATCTGAACAGCCACACACTAAATTAGTTATAGGTTGGTCCGTAGGCAAATAAGATAACAATCATAGAAGCTATTCCAACAGACTAGGAATCTGTATCTGAATCTGTCTGTAGGAATCGGATTGATTGTACCCATTCTGAAACCCCATAACAACTATTGTACATGAGAAGTACATAATTTCCCTGTCAAAACTTAATGCTTCCTCTGAAGAATAATGGGCTTTGTTGCCAAAGAATGTCAGATTTAAGTAAAAAGTAAAAATGACCTTTACTCAAAAACTCTTGCTAGAGAACACCTCTAGCGTCTTGTGAGTGACTCCCATTTCACAAGATTATTTCTGTGGCCGAATTTATATAGCGTTTGTCAAACCTTCTGAATATATTATTCTTAAGCTATCTGCAAAAAGCCAAACTATTATGTAGAATTGATCAATCTGAAAAATCAGTTTGAATTTAAATTACAGGCGAATTTAATGGATCAGAATCATAGTCGATAGTTTCAAAAACTCCAGCTCAACCCTTCCAATGACTTTGCTGCAAATATCTGAGCGCCAAGTTCTAATAATGATTTTTTTAAAGTAAGTTCCTGAGTAAGACGTTGCCTTGTTCTGTAGTATGTAGTAGTAGGATAGTATGCACTAAAATGTTAATTATAGTAAAGTTTGTGAGGAGGTTGAAATTTCATTCGTGACAAAGCACATGGGACTCCCATGATGGGAGTCTCGAACCTAGCCATGTGCAGTGCCTCAACACCACCTTCGACGAGGACAAATGCTTGGCGCATTATATTTATCCTTTCTTTGCCAAAGTCAATGTCAAGGACATCGCAGGCTTGATCATGCAGAAAGGAACTCAACGCCAAGCAGGATATGGCGTAAAGATTGTTAGTGGCAAAGCAACAATGCTCAAAGGAAGATACAAGATACATTATTTACAAAATAAACCACAATCAGACATTACAAGCTCCTGCCTCACATTCGTATGCAAAATATGGACATGGTACCAAGTCGGTACTCTTATGCTCATCATTTACATGCTTTGTTGCGTTTAATAAAGGCCAAGGGAAGACGATGATGATGGATAGATAAACAATGCCCAGTTTACCAACCACATTGCATTACTAATTTAATCAGCTCTGCCTAGCCAGTTCATATTATGATTTGTGAGTAAACCTAGATAGTCTCCAGCGTTTATATTCGTAATAAACTAAAACAGCCAGAAATAACTTTGAGCCAAACCTACCCGAACACGAGGGGATTCAATAAATTGGCTTCAATAAATAGGGTACCAATGAACCTTCTCAATGTGTCATTATGAAGTCAGTTTACAATTTGGAATGTAAAAATACCAAACTTATTAAAACTATCTAAGAAGCTGTTTATTTTTCAAAGTCAGCAATTAACGATAAATCTACTGTATTTGCTTTAAACGCAGTCTAATGGGAAAATGTTTTAGGCTGTAGTTAGCGGGTGTTTACCTCATGGAGGTTAGCGTAGAGGTCGTGTTCTCTTCTTTACTCACTGGAAAAAGAGGGCCAACGCCTTAAATGAATTCGGATGAGCAATAACATCCNGGATGAGCAATAACATCCTGCAAAACACTAAATAAAACGCCTGCATGTGGTTTTAAATTAAGGAAATGTATTTCTAGGCACGTACAAAGTTCCTAACGCATAAGCATACTTCCCATTAAATTGCCGATTTGTCTGAATGTCAAGGGCATTCTGCAGATTCCATAATTCAACCGTGAACGTATAAAACCTTTTTGCATTTTGAGCACTGTGCCTCTTGAAAATATGTGTTTTGAATTCGTCGTAATCCGAATATTTTATTTTTTCTTGCCAGGACCAGTCAATGTTTAAGTTTTAATACATTTATTAGGAAAATCTTAATGCCCATAAAAGTAGTGAATTGGGTTGAAATTCATTAAGAAACTCATACTGATTAACGACTGGAAAATATTAATTTTTTAATGCGATCACCTGCTGTAACTGATTAGCGAATTTCGTCGGTGATCAGATTCAACAGTCAACGGTTCATTTCCACAGGCATTTTATATAGCCACAGCCATACACTAAGAGTTTATGAACTTGCCATGCAATAAATTATGTGCCAGCACTTCCCTGTTCTTTACCTCCGCAGAAGAAGAATGTTTTATTTAAAAAATCCCTCCATAATTCTTTGTTTCTTGGTAACCACAATTTTACACGGAAGTCCAGATCAAGATTTACTGGCATATTTTTAAAATCATAAACGAATAATATATTTTATTTATTTTATTAAGTTATTTTAGAATAGGATACGTTCATTCAACTTGGCCTCCTCAAAGACTTTAAAAAGCTTAACCAGTAAAGATTAGCCAAGGTCAGTCCGAATCCGGAATCCGGATTCAGGAACCATTTAATTATGTATATTATAACTCATCTACAGTTCATCCATAAATCAGAGCTATGAGATAAGTGCACAGCCATTGACAAACTACGAAGGCTAGCCAGGTTCCATATGTAAGCGAAGGTTTTCCAAACGTAAGACACATTTCATTTAGCATATTAATTTTTTAAGCTACTTCACATATTAAGTAAACTCATAAGCATATTGAAAGGCGTTGACGCTGTATGATGATTCCCATAAGCATTTACAATCCTAAATACACGCGTTTAAATACGCAAAGAAAATACATAAAAAGTAATTAAAGGGTGTATTTTTGCAAAAATTTACGATACGATACGGTCCGTAAATTGCATACCCCAAAAGGGAAATATATTCCATTGTTTTGACCAACTATTATCGTTTGAATTCCGGGAAGTGAACCAAGCTTAATTCAAAGATGTTTATCCTGAATGAATAGCCGACAAGTTTTCGTCCTTTTGTGTGGGCCAAGATCAAGGTTACAACTTTTATTCTTTCTGTTGCAGCCAAGCCTGAAAGTGTGTTTAGCCAACAATCCAACGAACACTTAAATCTGATGCAAGATGTTTTTCCTGCTCACGAGAACATGCAAAAGTAGTAGCCAAAATCTTAAAGATGAGCAACACCAATCAAGATCTGGAGAATCCTTCTTATCACTGCTGACCTGCTGAATCATTTTTGAAAATGCCTTTTCATTTAGAAGTAAATCGAATTTGTGATTGCACTAAGGAGAAAACAAGTTGAAACTAAAGTAAATAACCTGTTCCAGATACAGGTAGCAAAACAAACGCAGATTGCAGAATCTTTTAGTTGCATGAAAAAATCTTGTTTTGATGATGAAATTATCTATGAAAGTTGCATTCTGCGTAAACTTGTAATTATAAATTGTTGTTATGTAGTCAGTACTTTGTACAGTTTTGCCTTCCTCAATTCCTACTAAATTAGTCTGGACGTTGTGAGTAGAACCAGGAACTGAATGTTTTTCTTACTATGGTAATTCTAAACTTGTTCCAGGTTATTAAGTTTTTTCCACGGCATAGTTTTCATTATTACTTGTGCCGTAATCCTTTGTGAGGTTACATCCATCCAGATTCTACAAACTACTTTTCGCGTAATATTAGCTGAACCGACGTACTTTTTTTGATTTGCTTCCAATCACAACAGAAAAAAAATCTACTCGGATTCTTCTCTCAAACTTTTGTTTAGGTTGGAATATTAAGTTATACCTGTAAATGTACCTGATACATTAATTGCATATTGCTTTCTTTAAATAGCATGGGTACAAACAAATAGATTTATTCGCAATAGTGTTGTGATGCGTGATGAGGCTATTATGCAATTGTTTTTCGTTTGAAGCTTCTTGATAGAAACAACTTTTGCTAACAAGTCTTCAGGATTGGAGGGAGGTGATACCTGATGCATCATCTACATACTTTACTTTGCGTCATCATATTATGCGTACCTATTCAGTTACTTAATGTAGCGTTGCTATAGAGTTAACTGTAACCACCACGATATTATGTAAAATCAAGTTGGTGTTGGTACAAATGTATTAATGAATTACCAATGTACAGGTAGTGGTTTTCATTGTGTATGGTAGTTGTAGAAGCATGGATGTATAAATTTAATATGGAGATACAAGTGGTCGTAACTTTGCCACATTGCAATTCTATTAAGTTACACTTCACCTTCCAGTAAGTACTGGTATGGTATAAAAGCGGAGAACGTATGCAAGTACGTGTATATTTTAATGAGGGTAAAACGGTCCTGTTTCTCTGTTCCGGGTTCTAAACTACTTGATTTCATTCAAAATTTGTTGTTTGTCTGTCTGTAACTCATAGTTCATGCTATCGCAACAATAGGATTTGGTTTATGTGTCAATTAAAACATCCCATCCCATGCGAAATTTTAATGGATTGCGGAACTGGCATGCTAAATTGCGTCTACTAAAACTGGATTTCATAAGACTTTAGTAGCATCATTTTCATACCATGGTTTTACTATAGACATTGATTTTGATCGTAATATGTTTCGCCAGAATGCATGCAGAACACTTGAATGTTTGTTGTACCAACTAGCTGGATCTGATGATGATATGAAGTGCATTAAGTACTTCATTGGGAGTCGGGAAATAAATGAATGAATGATTATACTGAAATGCTTAGCCAACAACTGCAATTTATGCGTAAACCTATTCATTTAATCCACAAGTGTTGCTAAAAATGTTCGAAACTTACCACTTGTGGCAGCAGAATTAGGTACCATTCATACAACTCTCATTGTTAGGGATTACTTACCCGTCTTTTTTCACACCTCATTATAGTGGCATGCACTTTTCGGCAATTGCAACCGGATCGATTCTACTTTTCATCTCGTGTAAACTTTGTTTTGATCAAGAGATATTTACAGTTTCGTTTCAGCTTGCGAAAAACTTAGTTTAGGCTAAATCCTAGGGATTGAAAACCCTGATTTGATAAATATCGGGGAATACTGGTTGGAGGAACGGGAAACCGGTAAACTCATTTCGATACCCAACAAAATACTTTTTACCGACCTTTAACGAGTCATGAATGACGTTTCTTGATGAATGTCATTAAATAAATACATTTGTTGCAAGAATCATCACCTTTCTTTGCTTTAGTTTTAGAGAAGAGTATTTATTAAACTTTTATTCCGACTGTTACCATTCACACTAATACTTTATCAGTGTAATTAGAAAAAGAACTTAACTCTTCAAAATTTTAAACACATGAAAATTGAGTAAAATGGAGTCTTTTATGGTATGCTATTGCTACTGCTACTATTCTTTTCAGTTTCAGGCTTTGTAAATAGTTTGGTAGCATAACATGTATTGCCTAAAAATTCAATAGTCACAAAAATTTGCATGTCATTAGATACAATGTTAACTGTTCGCTATGAAAGATTCGAAGTATGGAACAGTTTGCACCTGCATACTTTAGTGAGTACAATTTTTTCTCCAGAGAAACCGTTAGTTTCAGTACAATACACAATAGTTTTCATTGTGGTAATGGTAAAGGTGTAAAGCGAATCATAAAGAAATCTAAAAACACAAACGAATATTCAAAGCCTGACCTGTTAAAATAGTGTACTGTGTCACGTAAAGAAAACGATTAGAGGCTATGACTGTAAAAGATTTAACAAACACGAGCAGGAAGCAAACCACCTGCAGCAAGAAGTGAAACGAGAGAACTTCAAGGGCAAGGGTAAAAAAGTGAATGAATACCTACCTAGATGATGCATTCGTCTCATCTATTTCGTCGCCGTCACCATTTGGCTGCTTTTTGCACGGCATGCTATTGATGATGGACAAGTCGAAATACAAACATCTCTGATGATTTCAGCAGTTTTATAAAAACAACGCTACACATGTGGGCATTAATTGCGCGGTATTCATGAACAGTTATGGTGTTCTCCTACTCCTTAAATGAAGCACGGCTTAAACACGAAGGTGGATTTTTATTTTTCTAGCGATTACGAATTATTCCTATTTTATCATTCAATATGCATTTCGCTAAATATGCACTCATCGCCCAAAAATGCACGTAACTGTTTCGCGTAGCCAAAAGAAAATATCCACATGAATTTGCAATGGTTGGGCTAAACTCTGTTCTTAGTTTCCTCGATAAAGGCTTGAAGAACGATGATGAGGATGAGGATGAGGAGGAGTTTGCTTCATAGAAAGCGCTAAAGAAGAAACGTTACCATTAGAGTTTATTTCTGTTCTGAGAAAATATCTCCTTTAAACTCTAACATTACGTATTTCAGAGAAACCTGTTGTTTTATTAGTTTACTGTCCATTTCGATAAACTTGTTGAGTCTCCGAGAGGGTAAGATTCATGCATCATGTACGAAATTAGGTGTACATTGGGAATGAAAATATTTTAAAGTTATCCAAAAAATCTGACAAAACAATTGCAACTGCCTGTAATTAATTTTTTAAGTACCAAAACTACTGTATAAATTTGCCAGCATCATCATCACACCCTATTGTTTCCAGCAATTGGAAAGAATCCCTACAAAATTTGACAAATGTCTGGTAAAACCAGGGAGTAGAATAGGTTATCACCAATACCGTACGTAAATATCTACATGTCTATTTCTTAATCAGAAAAAGGATTTTCACCTTTCAAAACAAGTCGGTCAAATACTAGAGGAAGTCTACCGCAAACACAAAATACCAGTGTCATACGAAGTCAGTAAATTTTTTCTGCATGCAATGACACAACGAGAAGAATGACGAATTTTTGGAAAAAACCTTGCCACTGCAGAAGCTTGGCCGAAATTATATTATATGTCGATTAAGGGAGATTCTAAAATGCGGGAGCGAAATAAAGGGGAGCATGATTTACGAACTACATCCTGTTTGAGCTCGCATTTTTTCATCCTGAAGAAATAAGGATAAGGACCAAGATCAAAACATTTTTTTGTAAGAAAGCTTCTGTTTTCAAGATTCACTTCGGCAGTGTTGTTACATGCGGACATATGCAAACAAAGTCAATTAGAATGTGTGATGGTAAATTGAGTCGGGCCTGCATTTTTTCTAACAGGAGGTAACAAAAGTAATTTTACTTCTTCACATCGGGTTTCTTCTTCTCGAGGCAAACAGGAGGTAAAGTGCAGAGCAGGTGAGTGAGGTGAGATAACGGCAAGACCCGTTCCTGACTTTTTTACATGCTATAGCCATGTGCAATTGTATGAAATAAACATCCCCTTCGCTGCCTTGCTTTCTTGTCTCGAAAACCCTCTGTGTCTGAAAACCTTGGCGGAAATGACCTTTCGCATTTTTAGGCAGCGAAAATAATAAGTAAGGAATGCAGTGCATTATGTTATTCAAACAATGCCAAAAGGCCCAAAACCTTTTTTAGCGTTGCTTTGTCCCGGGTTAGGGCTT
>JAHZNL010003497.1:0-10262 GCA_027744575.1 Lepidocyrtinus sp. AM51 | reverse complement strand
TTTGAAGTGTTCCCTAAAATTTACATTGTGTTCAGACTTTACTTTTTGGCAGAATTAGGTTTGCAAAATAGTAAACTATATTAACCATGTATACCTACTCTGGTTTTAATTCCCGCATGACTTTCTCTTATTCTTTTTGCTTTCTCCTACAAAAAATGTGGCATCGTTGTAATATACACTTACTTTGACAATAGATTCATGTCGGAGATAAAAGTATCCCATGTGGTGGCCTGGAAACTTGCAAGGATTCTTTCATGCTACACAAGCTGCGTTGACGAAAAATGATAATCCAGTTAACGTAGGCAAAAATATGACATTGACTGTGGTGTAAACGGAGAAAGTGAAAGTGGGAGGAAAGTCAAAGAATTACTTATTCGCTCCGACCATGACGATGATCGTAATCCGCAAATGAAGTACAGACACTCTGATATTACAAAGCTTCTTCACATTCAAACTTGTAGACGCCATTCGAAATGGAAAAACAAGAGAATTTGCATGTGTACCATTCTTTCCACTAGATTAAGCAGAATATTTTGATGAACTTCTTGACTTATACTTCATTCGAATTTATAAATATGTCATCTTTGCAAAAACTTTAGTACCACATAAAGTGGTAAATTGAAATGTGGAGCTCCTACTAATATGGAAAACCAAGAAAACGTCTTGAACTACTAAAAATTCTGATGCTTTTTTGCATGCAACGCTTCGCAGTTTCTGTTTGAAAGTACAACTGGGTTAAATTATACTATGGCTCAATTATGCAATCACCAGTTGCCTGAATTTCAATCTAAGGATAGAATAACGGCGAATATAGAATTTTATATGCTTGTTTTCTGACCGAGCTCGGGATTATCATTCATAAATGCATAAAAGTGTGATGTAACCAGTAATTCAATTTTTGCATTGTTGGTCAAAGTTTGTGCAGCAGGTGCATGTTCCGAAACTTTTTGAGTGGGTGTTACTTTCTTTGAGTTTTACATTCACCCGACTTTCAAAGACTGTATAATACGATCATCATAAAATTTTATGAAATAAGCTTGATAAGGTGCCTAAAGCCTGCTTATAATGAGGAGGCAGGTGCAAATTAATTTGATTAAATGGTTTTGGGCAAGTTTGACTATAGTGTATTTCCATTTTTTCATAGGTCTCCTGGATACGTCATCGCGATACTCACCTCCTTTCGGCCGGAGCGGATGCATACACGGCAGACCCTAGATTCCGCGCATTCCAAGGCCCCGCCGGCACCTGGGGACTACGAGTGAGCTCAACTCGTCCTACGGATGGTGGCATTTATGAATGTCAAATCTCTACAACTCCTCCAGTTTCTGCCTTCACTTTCCTAACGGTTGTGGGTAAGTACAAGCTGTTTATTTAACTTTTACTGAGCTATTGATGTAATGAGCTTAGGGAACAATAATGCATTTTGTGTTAGATGTAGCTTTTACTGTTATAATGCGCAAAGTTTTTCGTAAGCATGAGTAGGTACATGATTACCTTCGGCATCTTAGAATCTCTCGTTTGGGAGAAAACAATACGAAAAAGTAGGGAAACTAAGCTCAAAAGTTTTACGTTGTTTGCTGAAAACGAGTCGAATCTCAGGTAAAAGCATCCAAGCTTCGTTTGGTTTCACCAGCTCCGCAACTTTTTTTATGTGGATTCTAAAACGGAACAGACCTTGTGCCTACTCTCTAGTTTCATGAAGAAGCGAGCAGATTACAAAAAGTGAAGAAACCACAGTTGCCTAATGTAGGTTGGCTAGAAAGAATGGTTTGATTGGAAGAGAATAAAATGATGATAAAACCACACATTCTAAAAACGTCAGCTTTGTGCCTGGCATACCTGCATGGGCGTTCCAACTGTTTTTGTCAGAATGGTTTGTCGCTTTGCGATTAACAGAGACGGAGAATTTTTTTTGGGGAAAATGCGGAAATCGATAGTGTACAATGGACATTAGGTATGTACACATAAGTATCTTTCGGAAACAATAACCGAACGATAGACAATGTATTTACTTATTTTTAAGAAGATGTAATTATTTTACGTTGGCATCTTTACTACCTTCCCGTCCCATTTTGCTAACATTTAAATACCGCACGTTTCTCAAGTGCTACCTACTAGTGTCCAGTTCACGCCACACTGAATGTAAATAAAGAGAAGAATAAGAAAACTCTGTGAAATGTATGGTAATTGAAGCTATCCCTACCTTTCCTCCAACCCTCCATAGAGCCAATAAGAGTATGCGAAATAATATATTTGAAAGTAAGAATGCATTAAGACTTGATAGGAACTAACTATCTTGGCTTTCGTTTGGGGAATGTTTGGCCAACTTTATTTTTCAACTTCTTTTGTCTTCTTGTTTTACTCTATTTTCTCTTTAGTTTCTTGCGAAACCAAATACGTATATAATTTATACATGATAGCGTCTGCTGCTGAGCTTTTATTTTTTACACGAGCCTTTCGAGGAATGAATGATACTGTTGAGTACCCGAGAGCTTGGCTCATTGCCACTCGGGAAGCTTGCCCGGTTTTTCTAGAGTTCCTATGTACTTCCTTTTTTTGTAACAAGAGAGAATTTCTTTGCTGAGGTTATTCTTGAGAGGAAAGAGTTAGTTCGTGATTTTCTGTACACTTTTCTCTCTTCTCTGCTGTATTATATCCCTTATAGATATTTAAGGGACGTGAAGTTTACATTTCTCCTTAACGACATTAGAGAGAGCTCACTGATCTAAATTATTATTATTGTTACGCATAGTTCTATGCTTTTATACTGGATCAACAGAGAATATAGCTAGATATTATTGCATCATTAAAACACAGGCCTTCGTTTTGACAAAATAAGGACATGAAAAGCTGAGAAATGTTCAATGCGTAACAATATGTCTTGAGCTAAGCCTTTAAATGCGGAATAAAGAGACACATAGACAAACTTATAAAAACTTAGAGGATACATTAAAAATAAATAGTTAAGATTACAAGGGCTCCGTTCAATTTTCGCTTGGTTGCTTAGGTTCATGGTCACATCACTCATTGTCAAAAAATGACTTTAAAGTTGGCTTCAAGTGGAACATAAAGCTAAAAAATTGTTAAAAGAGAAAACTGGGACAAAAATATTTAAGGCTGTTTGCACAAAATTATACACCACGATTTTCAACATGTGGTAAAAACGATAGATACACAGCCTGTGCATACTTTATGCGTGTACTGTATCCGGATAACCATGGTTGAATGACAACATATGTTACATTTTCTTTTGTGTTCGGATAAAACAACCACTTCGTCAAATTTGGAAAAATTTTCTGTACACGTTCTTCTCTACCACCTTACATTTCGAGGAGATTCAGGCGGATTAGGGATTGAAGTTGGAAGAACTGGGGCAGGAGTGACACTTGTAGTGTAGAAAGTGTACTTAAGGTAGTTTCAATTTATTTAAGCTTCATTCTTTGTTCTTGCAAGCTTCAAGGCAAGCAGGTAAGAAACCAGTTAAGAAAAAAAAAGTTTTTTATTAAAGGAACATTGCTCCTTTTGAAGCTCTCAAAAAATACTACTGTCATTTACGTCAGTTTGATGGGACTTATAAGGACAATGTGTGCATGGTGTCGTCGTAAAAGAAGAATTACGAAGGATTTTTTTTCAGAGCAACTATATTTACAGAGAAAAGGGGACACTTTTCTCAAGTGTAATGATGAAAAAATTTAGCACATGTGTGGGCCAAAGCAGTGGGAGTGTTGGTTTGAAAGTTTTCTTAAAGGAGAAAATAGAGTCAGTCAACTGTGATTGCTTAAGAAGTTAACGGGACACTGCACTGCATCGAGAAATGCTTTTGTGATTTGATCCTTTCGCTTCTTGTTGAACTAATCGAACTTTTAAAGTTTGAGATGTTAATTCAAAGCTATACTCATAAGAAAAAGAATGCTACGCATGAGAAATCAAAGTCAATTCTTCAAAATCTGGGCTAACAAAGGTTCTTCTCTAGCATCTTTGGGGCTTGAAGAAAACGAAATGGTCTGAGAATTTGTATTATTACACCTCCCTTCAATTCATTCGAATTAAATGCATTATTCAAAGGGGAATTTCCCAAGTAAAAGTGTTTCCATAGGGTGAAGTTGTTTCCAAGAAAAGCCCATCTTTTTACACAAATCCCAAATCTTCAAAGTTTCTTTTTATTGTTGCAGCAAAAAAAAATTGCTTCCGTTTTTTCGTGGCTGAAGTTTCAAGTATTTTCTTACATTTTGTGAAACTGTTACGTTAGGCAAAATGTAAAGTTCCTCTGGATCTTGGAAATATAGCCACTTGGGACGAGATTGGAAGGATGGGCTGGAAGAAAGAGAGAGACAGAAAGTGAGAGGATGTGAGGAAGCGAAACTATTGTAAATTAAGCTAACTCCAAACTTTAAAAAAATCAATCGTGAGTTCCCTAGAAGTTGAGTATCGAATCGAGTATATATTCGAAGTGAAGGTATCTAAAAAGAGAAGACCGGAACTATAGGAAAACCAACGTTATCTGAGGGGCTGAAGCTATCCTTTCAGAGAAAGTTATGATAATTTCGAAAAAAGAAACTAACTACCAAGCTCGTGCACTGGAGCAATGCTTAAATCCTACGGAAAATTTTTCCGTCCTGAGGAGTATTTAAGGAACATGTCTTCGTAAATTCCGATTGGACAACTCTGAAGCTTTTTAACCCTGATTTTTCCTAATTTTCCCCTTGGCATTACTTTCTCCTCATGAGTCATGAGTTTGCTTTTTATAAAATGCTTTTCCCGCCCAATCGCAATAAACGTTAAAATCTATGATGCCTGAAATTTCAAGATGTAGTATCAGCTTTATGCTCCGTGAGCAATAGCATGAAGCAAAAGTAAACCTTGTATCTGGATATGGTAAAATAAAGTGAAGGTTCATCATTTTCTTCAAGAGTCCGTCTTCGATGAATGAAGAAAACGGATTTTCTAAAGCCTACATTTTTCCGAGTTTCAATCATGTTCCTCCCTTTTGCTCTTCATTCATTCGTTCAATGCTACTTTTTCTAACGGTCTTTAATAAACTGTCTAAATGTTATGTGGAGCGTTGCGAAGTATGTCTACATGTCCTTTTTAACTACCTAAAGTAAATAGTAAAGCTTATCATATGAATTTATTTTCAAATGTCTGGGCTTTATCCTAGATTGTGGTGACCTTTCATGGTTGCAAGCCTTTAATTTTAAAATGTCCTTGAATTTTCGGCCCAAAAATTCTCAAATCCATCCATTTTCCGATAATTCTTCCGCATTGTAAACATGAATTATGGTCTAGTTTACTTTAACTTTTTTCTCGTTATAAAACTCCAAATGCATCAGTTAATGAGCCTCTTTGAGGTACGTAAATTTAAACGCCATAACAACTATGCACTCAATTTGTTTGAGTGGATATTTGAGAAACATTAATAACTTGGGAGAAACAAGTAGAAAGTAAATGAAAAACAGGGATATCGATGCTAATGGTGAAAGTTTCGGGGCGATGGAAATAAACTCAGATATTAGCTCGTTCGCATTGCCTCTGAAATGAAAGCGTGGGTATAATGTATGAAAAGAGTGTTTTTATTGAGGGGAAAGTCATCGTCATTAGCATGAGTTCCTAGGCTTTGTGTAGCCATAATAATAACACAGAAGGAAAAGCTCGCCAGATATCAGTCCAACAGAAGCGCGTTGGTTTAAGCTCAATTACTGTAAATGGCAGTCAATGAAAAAGAGAACTGCAACAGATGTTATTTACGAATCCCTAAAAAACTCGAATTCCTTAACAGTATATTTGTGATTGTGGAATGTTGCATTTCTCGTTTAAACGCATTATTTACAAAAATTAAGAAAGGAGTACCGCAGAGAAAACTCGTGATTCAATGTCAACCTATTCGCGTACATTTTAAATAAAAATTTTGAATTATTGTTGCTATTATTATTATTATAGACCCCATTTTGAACAACAGCTATTGCATAACGTTGTGATCGCCAGTGATATTAAATCTGATTGTCTTCTAACGACAATAATCATTAGAATGATTATTATTGATTATTCCCGATTCACTCAATCCTCAATTTAACAAGACTTTTAGGTGAAAAACAATGAACTCCGTAAAATATAAACCAAATTTTGGAGAAAATGGAAATGAAGCAATTATTGTTATTCCTAACAAATTTATTCGTAATATTTATATCTTTTCTCCAGCCTCATATTCGATATAGCCCATGGTTCACTACTATTGCTGTGCTGTGCCAATTCACCCCGGCAAAAAACTATTATTATCTTCAAGCAACATAAACTGGTTTCATCGGCTCAAGCCACGATATGGGTTGATTTTAGGTATTTTTATCACGCTGGACCATATCGCGGCATTATGTTTTGCTTCCTTTACTTCTGCTGCAACACCAAAGGAATCTATCATTGCGAAATCCTCTTTGCTCAGAACAAAAGTGTCCTACTTACGATTTCCAGTTTTTTATGGGTTACCCAGTAAAATGAAAAAGGAGGGAATGGAGGAAGGGAGTTTTTTTTATTTCTGCCGATGGCACATGAATCAAATTGCATTTCATAAAGTATTTCCTACCACTGCCTCGTTTTTTGTTTACGATCGGTATCAACAAAACTTGTAAATGAACCGGCCCTCTCGCTGGATTCAATACCCTTTCATTGTTTCCATGAGAGACTTGATTCAGCAAGTTCCCTCCGCAAAAATATTTTATTAGCCTTGTATACACAAACAGCATACGTAACTATAACTTGGAGCGTATTTCCTCCTTAACGCAGTACTCTATTCAAAGGGCATCGTCATCATTGGCGGATGGAGGTATGTTCATGATTCTCAACTCCACGAACGGAAAGAACACCAAGTATATTTAGATCATTCCGGTTTACAGATAATTGTGACCGCTATAGTTTATCGTTTCCTTTTGTGATACTCGGTCTGCACCGCCATGATACTTTAAAAAGTAATAAAGCAAAGCTACAGTTAACCTTTAACTGTAAGATACATAAATAACACCATTAAGTCTAGGCTTATGGAGTTGACTGGAGGGTTTGACGAATATGAGTTTCTATAATATTGATATTTATACTTTCCTCTTCTTGTGCACGTTTAATAGATGGATTCAAAGATAAAAGTTTGTTTGAGGTTTGCGGTTTGCCAACAATAAGCAACAAATCATTATCAATTACTTTAATTCGCACAATGGGGGTAATACAGTGCCAAAACATAATATAAATATATTACCAACCCGTCATGGCTCACCCTAGAGTATCAACAACAATCTCTCTGGCATCCGCACTGAAATATTCCTAGTGTGAAGTAGAAACAAAATAATCGGTTTTGTTTCCCTGCTATGCCGAAATGAAACGAAACAAAAGTAATTTTTTCTCTTATTTTCTCATTTACACTGTACGTGTGTATTCGACTGGGAGAAAATAAACGAAAATAATAGCTTCAATTTTTGTCAATGGTGAAAATCAACAAAAAACATTAATAATTGATCACACATGCAGAGAGTTTTATCAAGTTTTTCGCTCCCTTTCCTTCGTTACACCAACTGAGCGTTTCTTGACTAGAGTAACAGTAAACGATATGGTGTGATTCTGACAGAATTTGCTTTCTCGGCAATATCTCTCCAAGCTTGTGTAATAAAACAGAGAAAAATTTAGTTTAGCAGTGTGTCTAGTCAGTCAAATCGAAACTGAAAGAGAAAAAAAATCATTTCACCAGTTGGGAAATAAATGCGCGAATGTGACTCTATTTTTAAGGAAAAGTAAACGATGGTACAGAAACAGTTTGCTAACTCACCCGAAACATTGCCTATAGCCAAAATTTTGTCATCTAAGTAATTCTAACGTATCAACGCGTCCCTTTAAGCCCTTGCAGAGATATATTGACAAGGTATATGCAACCCAGGCACTCCTTTAGAAATGAGAATAAATGGAATGCCTTAGTTTAGTTTGTACTGTCACAGTAAAAATAAATATAACTGTTGGCTAAAGTGCACTTGTTGTGAATTCAAATACTGGAGGGAATACATTAATACCCATCACGAATCACTTCTGATTATAGTTTATCTCCGGCGTTGGCAGATTGCCTGGTTTGCATTTTCTTTTCATTCCACTTAAATTTTGCTTTCCAATTGAATTATTGGGTTCTCTTTAAAGGACATTGGCTGCAGTTTAAGTACAGAAAATGTATCTTCTTGCGAAAAAATTACGTTTAGAGAAAAGTTCCTAAAACATTTTTTCGTACACTATAAGTTTCTTTCCTGGAAAATGGAGTAGGGGAAAGCTGGGGAAAGGATTCAGTGGAAAAGCTGCGCTCTAAGATCATCGGATAGCGTACCCGGCTGAAATTAAAACTTTAGTGATGAAAGTAACATTGTTTAATTTTCTATTTTTTTAAACAAAGCTAGCTTGTATTAGCACATGTGTTCGTTCATTTTCCCTTGTTAACGTAGCTACACTTAGTGCAAACAAAAAGCGAATTTTTCAAGGGTTCATGAGCATATTAATTAATTTGTCTTGTTTTTCTTTCGCTCCTGTAAAACTACAGAAGAGTATCTAAGCGGACGGTTCAAATCACTATGAATTGTATAAGCCAAGAGCGTATTCCATTGTTTGTGGCTGTGTATTTACTTGATAAGATTAAAAACGCGTATCTACATAGTACACAAAGCTCATCTGCATGTGCTGCGTATAATCTGATTTGGCTTAGCTGGGAAATTTCCACTCTAGACAATCAATTCAAACTTGCGCGCGTATGATGTAAATGTTTAAATTCTGGTGAGCTTATTTGCTCTGCATGAACATAGCAAGGAAATGGGGTATTCTGGTCCCTCGCGATTTATAAAACTGTGAAACAAAAGGAATGCATGCATTCTTATTATAGAATGATGTCAAACGTTTAATGTTGATGGGGTACTGTAGCTTTTGAGTTTTGGTGCTTTTGATGTAGGCAGAGTGAAGCACAATTTAGAGAATTCAACAGAGTTTACTTTATAATAGCCCCCAAAAGACACTTTGTATTTTCCAGGAATACTTTTTGTATGACGTTCACTCGGAAATTCGGAATCACACCGTTATTATGCCAAGCACCCATAGGAAACTTGCATCAAGTTGGTAAACGCAAATGATGGGTGCGGACAGAGTACTTTATGCCAGTCGTATAAACACTCTTTAAACAGACAAGAATGGCAAAATTTTCGCATTTGTGTAACACTTTCTACTCTATTCTGTCCTGGTTTGGCTTACGAGAGACATTGTTTTCTATACTATAATGATAACTTTTATGCTAACTATTTATAAACTTGGGCTTATGCTAAAAGCCTAGGCTGAGAGTTGTATTTACTTTAAGGATTATTTAAGCTTTTTGCAATATACTGACGCTTTTTTTCGCACAGCTGCAGCCGTATCTAAAATTCTAAAATGAAGCTAAAGACACAGATTGGGTATGCTTTCACCAAGTATTTTTGAATTTCATGTTGAAGTAAATATTGTAATATGTAAAAATGTTTGCACGCAGTTAAAACATGACATAGGCATTTAGCAGGCAGCTTGTCTGAAAAACTTTCTACAGAGTATGCCTAACACTAGTCACTTCTTTTGGGGTGAATTCATTTTATATTCTATCTAGGTGCTAGCATCTCTGGCTTGCTTTAACCGATGCTGCGGTAATCCAGAATTTTTAAATGACCGTGGACCCATATGCTGGACCTTTTACTAGTGACAATGTGCGCTTATACACTGAATGATAAGATCCTAGGTGAAAATGTAATGTATGAAAATGTATTCACGATTTCTGGTATCTATGCACAAGCGCTTGCGACTTTTCTTTATGAAAACAACGGGAACAGCACATAACGTAGGTAAATTGTACCCTTCCGGATCCGGAAGTAAAATTATCTTTAAATACGGTACTTAATTGTGTGTTTATTTTTAGGTATAGTTAACGTTAGGTCAGTATATCGTAAGTAGGTCACGATATAATGAAGCACTGGGTGCTAATCTGTCAAGCGTATCTACGTAAAGTAGCTACTTATTTTGAAAATTATCTAGGCAGATATCTTGATTTAAATCATGAGCAAAATAAATTTTAAAGGGTAGATACTCTGCATATAATTCTATACAAATACTGCCAACTAAATTTCACTCCTATCCTTCACTTCCTCAAGTTCAGTAGCCTTTGCTGGTAGTTTCATGTACTTAGATTTTGAGATGAAGTTTTGAAGCTGACAGTAGCTGTAACAAGATTTATCCACTTTTTA
>JAHZNL010003496.1:0-15655 GCA_027744575.1 Lepidocyrtinus sp. AM51 | reverse complement strand
GGGAGCAACGCACCTAACTTGACTTGTCATGATGTAGTCCGTGGGAACTTTTCCCATGGGGGAACTACACTTGCAGGATAGTAAAAGTATTGAAGTTTGCTACTTTGCTAGTAAATTAACGTGTGGGTTGCAGTTTGCAGTGAATGATATACCCAAGTTAAAGGGAGAAATTCTCAGAAACAGCCATCTTGACTTAAAACCTCCTCCTTTACTCTAATTGAATACAATAATACTTACCTTAAAACGCATTATCATGATCAGGCACATTATTCCGATTGTAAGTTTAGCATAGTAGCGCTACGTTAAAATGATATTACAATTGGCATTGTTTTTCGTCTCACAGTTTCAATCCTGATTATGATGATGAGCCAGCTAGACTCTAGACTACTCACTTCATTCCCACAAGTATTATTGTTCTGTAATAATACATATAGTACCAGTTATATTTTTAACTTGCGTATTGCTCTATCACGAGAAGAGAAAATGCCTAGTCTTTGAAAATTACCTGAAATGCCTGCTTTCACATCGTAAAACTTTCCTATAAATACTTAAAGATAGAGTACGTTTTGAATTTAAATATCTATTTACTTGGGTTACTTTACTTGTCTGACGTACGATGAAGCATAATTTAATACCAACCGTATATTCTGGAAAATCCTTCAAAAGTTCTTGTCGAATAATCGAATTCCCGATTAATTCATCTGTAATTCCTTGCTTGGTCTTATTCTTTATTACTGCTAGAATTACCTTCATTCTTGAAGCGATTAATGTTTTGTGATACAAGTGAATTGTAAAAATATGACCTATAATTTTTTTATACAATCATGAGATTAAACTTGACCAGGTAAATAAAAAGGTTGAGACTCTAAAAATATTTCTAGAAAATTCTTTAATGAATAAACGGCTTAGGTACTAGTTGCTCATACACTCTATTTTTAATCCCTTATGTCCATCCAAGAGGAAAAGTGACATCTCATATTTTTATAACCAGTTTAGCATTGTAATTTGCTTACCTATATTTTTTATGAAAAGTTGGGTTGTATTGTACAAAATAAGATCCTAAATTTATGATGATCCCGTGTCACTTTTTTGTACTATTGTATGTAAATAAAATGACACTGAAAAACTTTAATTTGTCAGCTGCACTACTCTAATAAAACAGTTTTACTGTAGGGGTATCGTAGCTTACTCTTTTTTCTAACTTTTTCTCAATTCGTTACAGTTACATAAAGCTGGCCAAAGAGCTTATCTTTAGAGAATGTTTAGGTTTAGTAAAGAGATAAAAAGTTTCTAAGAGAATGTGAAGCAACAAATGGTGTAATACGGTGCTTCGTCATATTTTTTTCTAGTTGTTTGGTTGCGCTTCCTTTTCAAAATGTGTTTCATTAACCTGTCCACTTGATGTTTTTTTTNAAATGTGTTTCATTAACCTGTCCACTTGATGTTTTTTTTTGGTAAAGATTTCATTTCACACGAAAGGTCTTTGCATGTTACATTCTTACTCATCCTAATGTCTACAATTGTCGTCTGGCTCTTTACAACCTCTCTCAAGCGGACAATATGACTGTGAGATACTCTTCGCCACACAGTCAGTTTTACCAAAAAAACGTAACCGCAAACGAGAGCGAGAGATGAGAATTTGAAAACAGAAGAGCTCATCATAAAACTTGTGGGATGGCCCTCATCCGGGGCCAGGAGCGTAATGAAGATGATGACGATGATACAATGAAACAAGAAGGGCTACTACATTTTTTTCTTTGTTCCTCCTTGAAAAGTAACGTGTACATGATGCCGTGCGTGAGAACAAAATAATAAAAGTGCTCACTCTCATAAAACTTGTGGGATGGCCCTCATCCGGGGCCAGGAGCGTAATGATATGAAGATGATGACGATGATACAATGAAATAAGAAGGGCTACTACATTTTTTTCTTTGTTCCTCCTTGAAAAATAACGTGTACATGATGCCGTGCGTGAGAACAAAATAATAAAAGTGCTCACTCCGTCTTACTCATTTTAAAAGTGGAGGGGTTAAAAAGAAAATGTTTCGTATCTCCTGTTTATAATCACTTTCTGTAGGACAACGTTTCAAGGAAATATTTAGTGATTTAATTCTGAAAATGTACAACCTACGATATTAATGCTCTTTTTTGTCCGTAGCTGGAATTCATTTCTAATTCTTCATTGAATGAAGAAGGAATATAAATTAATTCAGTGCTTAAAATTGATTACAACTATCTCAAAAAAATAGCTTTACCATTGTAGGTAATGCGGATTATGTATGAAACTTGACATTAAACTAGTAATTCATGATAAACACCTGTGAGATTTTTCAATTGTTTACTACTGATAGGCAAGGTATTTTCCTACAAAGTTCTTACATTGTTGTATTACCAGGTCATTGTTGGCGCGTAAGCTGTTTTGTTTCATTAACTAAACTTTTTTGAGACCAGTAAAGGTTCTAAGAATTTTTTGAGTTAATTCATTTAACGTCTTTACTCTTAACTTAAGCCTTGTTAAATACATAAAATGGAAAAAATGGAAGCAATAACTTTGCTAAAAGTTACATTTGAGTCTGGTCTCTGGTACCACTGAAGGTCTTCATTGTGAAGACAAGAGTGCAATGGCAATGCAAGAGATTATATTGAGATTAAACAGGTAGATAACGGACGGACGGTGTTGGAAGGAAGTCGATATTGCATTAAATACAGAGGCATTACGTTGCGAATGGATAAAAGAGAAAAATGTGGTCTTATTTTCTAATAAAGAAGTTTTTTTTACTGTTTCATCCTGCTAGCTTGCATTTACACGCTGAACGAAAACAAAAAAACGGGGGAGATAAAGACACACAGAGTCGTAGCTGACTTACATTTTTATTGAAAAGAAGCAGCTTTAACAGGAAAAAATCAGACTAAAAACGCTGTTCTATGTAGCTCAGTAAATGAATGTGAATTGTGAATTTATCATTCCCATTGCACCAACGACCAAAAAACCGCCTGCACAACTGTGACTCTACAGTCTTCAGTTGGGAAAGAGACACAGGCCAGAAGTAAGATAGGGGAATTATATTAGATATATTAAATGGATATTTCTGATGTAATATTACTACTTAAGCCAATCTCCACCAAGTTCCATGCTGCAGCAAAAGGTATCTCGATAAATTTATAAAAAAGGATACGCATGCCCTTGCTCAAGATAAATGAGAAGTTGTGGGAGCTCAGTTGAGTACTACCTTGCAGAAAACTATTTACCAAAGAAAGGTTTCTCCACAACGTAGAAGCCTTAGAAAACAGAGGATGCAACAAACAACAGTCCCCAGTCCCTAAACAATACTTATTTCATATCCTTTTCCCTACTGAACACACAAGTGAAATAGACACGGTGCTCTAACTAGACCTACGATTTTTTGTTTACATTCTGCAGTAAACCATGAATTAAGGATAAAGACGGATAATTGAAGGGATGTATGAAACCAAGTTTCCTTCACAGAATGCTAAAAACTTTGCCAAAGCTGCGTATTTTATTTAATCAGGTATACACATATCACCGCTAAATTTAGAGAGAAAAGCAGGAAAAAATGTGAGATGAAAGAGGGAGACTAATGATTATAAAATTACCTAGGGTATATGCCTCTAATCTACGTCAAAGTTACATGTAGTTTCGTACTCTTTAATACTCTAAAGGATTTAGCAAAATGTAGAAAGTTTTTTCGGGTTTGTACTCTACTACTACTGTAACGGCTACCTGTTGGATTTCTTGAATGATTTAGTAATTCATTGCAATGCTGTATTTTCCCATGATGCCGAGCAAAATACTGAAGAGTACAAATAACCATGGTATTTATCTGTCGATGAATTGACTGTCAAGCAAAAAATACATGATACGAAAGGATAATGATAATAATTACTGTTTTACTCCCTAAGAAGAGAGTTGTCTCCGTATATGTTCTATTTATATACTTTAGTAATTGCTTATGCCTTATAACGTAAAAGGAGGATTTAATTGGCGTATGATGCTAGACTAAAGCTAAGCTACGTATTATACGGATATTTGTATGCATGCCAAGCGAAGCAATCTTAATCCGTTGCGATGCAATTAAGAAAGGCTTTGAAAGGAAGCGCGCATCCAATTCTAAAGGAATTGGATTTTTTTTTCTTTGGCTAAGCATGCGTGGGACTTTTCAATAGGTTTCCTACAAAAAGTTTCAAAGCCTCATTCTGCCACATACATTTCTTGCTAGATTATTAGATGCCAATTTATCGTTAAATGTGAGCATGATAAAATATGACTCTTTATGATGATTCACTGGAATTCTTGAATTACGAAAGCTGTACACTAATTATTCAGTGGAACCGTTTGAAAGATTTGATACTTTGTTGATGGTGCAATCTGTTTCAAATTGATCAAAATGAAATGTGAATGCATTTTCAAGTTCAAAGTCAACAAAAATCTGCTTTCAATTTTACCTGCGTCTATTGATTGTACGCGTCGTGTCCATCTACTAACTAGGATGATTGCGCAGAAAAAAGTTCCTAATGGTTTCATGGAAGTTCACCGTTGGTATTTTTGGCCTATTGTTAGAAATCAGTTGAAGACGAGCATAAAGACGAGTACAGAAGGATGTCATAGTAACCACTACAGAGGTACAATGCTGGGTTACATCATAGCTCAAATCTTATAAAATGTTTGTAAAAAGAGAGGAAAAGTAAAATGACGAAGCTTCAAATTATCTTTGTTATTTTTTCAATGCTTCGGAGAGTCTGTTTTGTAAAAACAGTTTGAAAATTAAGCAGCGTGCATAACTTAACACTACGTCATAATAACACGTCAAGCGTGCATGACAAAAGCATTCATGAAGGTTCATTTATGTAAGTGAAATGTTGTCGTTCCAAGATCATATTCAATCGGATGGACGTTTTACGTTCTTTACTCAACGGCTAATTTTCCTATAAAAGTCATCATTTTTTATCATTCTTGAAAAGCATTTCAATTTTCAATGCTTCAAAGGGTTATCCTTTTCTCCAAAGAAAACAAAAGCTTAAGTTTATTGAGGTGGATTTCCCTGTGAAAATCTTCAATTGCTGTATTGTTCCTGAAACGCTTCGTGCTTAAAACTGGATAGTTTTTGTTGGTTACGCATGAAATCTGGTTTGGTTTGTTTGATGCGGGTGTGAAGACTGTAAAATGATCGTTGATCCTGGATACATAGAATTAAACTGTGAAAGGGTCTAAGGTAAACCTAAATGACCAAAGTCGTAAAACACAAAACGCTTGACGACTCTGAGCTTTTCCTTTGAATACGAAATAAGCTCAAATTTGTGTGTTTATATCCACTCTGGCTAATTACTCTCTCTTACGCGTATCAGACTTTTGATGATGTTTGGAGTGAATTTAAGTCACCATGAATCCACTAATTCTCCTAAAGAAGTAGAGAAATTGCGTATACATCCCAGCTTTATTGTCTATCGTTACCATAATATTACTGCGTAAGTAGCGTTATTAATTATTCGGAAAGTAATTAAATTATATCTACAAAGATTGTACATCTTTAAGCCTCGTAGCCTCCCCATAATGTCTTAATTTAGACAATTTATCAGAAAGCAAGGGTAACAAATTACTTACTCAGAGAGTAGAAAGTTTTTCATGAAAAAGTGATATTGCGCACAGGCGATAATGAATCCTTTGATTCATATTTAATGGTTTCAAGTGAATTATGGTCCATTATACCTGAAATCAAAGTGAAAATGAGTAAGAGCTAGATATTCACATGGGAAAATAAAAGTTAATGCGATGATACTTATTGTTTCATAACATTTATTATTCACACTTTGTACATGCGTGCATACACATTTGTCAGAATATTTTTTCGTGAGGTCACAGCCCCACTGTGACATATGCAGTTCGATCATTACCTTATTTCAGCATGTGACAAGTTGGTCCATGCACGCCATATTTTTAGCAAAATCGCATGATATAACTAACCCTCGCATTTTTCGCGAGAGTCATTTTGTGGCTTAAACAATCCATTCATTCAAATGAAGCGTAGCAATTTCAATCTCCAAATTGTTCCCATCCGTCATCATCACTCTCACTAAAACTGTCAACTGTGCTGTCAAGAGTATGCAAATGCATAAACTTTTTTATGCAAGGATTATGACAACAATCAATTTTGCTTGCGAAAAATTTGCTCACATTACGGGGGAATAAATGACTACAGTTATAAAACCGTCTTGCAATGTGTTTATCCAATTCAAAGTGCATTTTTCTTTTCCCACTGCTGCAAACATAAAGCTCGTATTCCTTCCAATGTTACGTACGATAACATAGCCATAGCTGTTTAATTAGAATTAATCCTTCAATACCCCTGCACTGCTGGGGCTTTCCCATGAGCAGGAAATACATGCAGTAATCATATCACTTTAAATTATTGTAATCTTGGCTAGAAGCTTTGGGATGTTTATCCCGTTTTTGTTATTTTTCGAAAAATGCTTAAAGTTTGTAGATTTGTAAATTTGCTTCAGTTTTTTTTCACAGCTTGTTTAAGGTACATGGTTTATAACGACAAGGAAAAAGATAGATTGCATATTCCATACTACACACGCTATGTAAAGTACACTCCTGTAGCTTATGTAAATGATGTGAAGACGATAACCATATAACATTTATTGTGTTGCACTATGGCAATGCATCTCCCGTCAACTGCATCACGTCATGTCTACTACTCGTCACGAAAAAGGAATGGCTTTTCTTATAACAACAAACAATTTTCATACACGCTAGCACGAACTAAAAGAAAATTTTTTACCGTGCTAACCCTACGGAAACTTTAATGTTTTCGTATGTATTTAAAAGTTTCCTTGTGTTTGTGCACTGGCTTGTCTTTATCCACCGGGAAAGAAACCAAATAAAAGAATTTACGTACGCAAAGTTGAATCCGAAGGAAGAGTATCTTGCGGAAACAGTAAACGAGCCCTTGGATAAACTTTTTTCAGAATTACGCTGACGAGTTGGGAAAAACTTTTTTCAAAATTATACACATCGGGTAACATTATCAAACCGTGTACTTAAAGTAGGTATATAAAACCCTGTGTGATGTCAAGGGTACACTGAAGCAAAAGCAGAGAATAAATTAATGATTCTTTCGGTTTCACTCAGTCAGTGCCTAAACATGTGTTACGCCATACATTCTCTTTGCGTTTTAACTTGATACAAGGACTACAAGAAAACCATGACTACCACTTCAAAGTAACTCAAAACATAAACAAAAAACATTAAAAGTTATCAGGATTTCGTAGAAAAGGAACTTTTGCCAATTTTAATTGAAGCTACTTTGATCCCTAATGAAACTAAAAGAAATTAACCTTTCCTTCAACATACATACATTTTGTTCGTTATCATTTATAATAAAACAATTCTGCTTCTTTTGAAAAGTTGTGTAAAGAAAATTTGTAAAACTATTTGAATCTCTTCCTATTTTAACCTTAGCTCAGTATCATTTTGCCTACGCAAATACTCAAGTATCAAAAATAGCAAACACCGCATTTTTATTTATATTACGTCAATTCCCATGTCGCATTTTTTCAGACATTGAACTTTTCGTGTTTCTAAAAAAAATTGTCTATTCCAAAAACATTGTTAAGATGCCTTCCTCGCTGTCGATATTTGTGGGCTTTGTGATGCTGGTGTGTACAATAAAAATGATTTTCTTTAGCACAGAAATGTTTTTGCATGATAAAAGATGATGACGGTGGTGGTGGTGTCACCTTGAGTGACTCTTCATCAAGAGTAAAACCTCCTTTCAAGCTTACTCTAGGAATTTTCAGCTGGATTTTGGAATCTCGTAATGAGATCTAAGACTGACACAATGCGTAATAAGATGTAAAAATGGATTCTAAAGGCAGATTCTCTTCTAGTTTTATAAATAAAACTTGTCTTATGAGAGAATCTTAGTTCATTTTCTTCCGCATTTGACTAAGTCTCTTGTCAGTAGTCTTAAAAGTTCTTACGCTCTGGCGTAGGGTGCCTTGTTGAAAATGAGTGACGGGCTGTCTCGTCTTCATCTTGTCTTGTGCTGCTCCATGCACTTTTTCACTGAATAATATGAAAACTAGCATACTTGACTCAACACCCTGACAGTAGTAAAAGCATAGATAGAGGATGAAGATGTAGATGATGATCAGCAACATCATCATCAAGGCAACAGAAAAGTTGCAAAGCATGCAAGAGGCTTGTGATCATCAGAGACAACACAATCCTCACGGTAGTAATGATGCGTGCCCCTAAAAGCTATTTGGTTGCTTTCATACGAGGAAAAGCAAACCTAAAACTTCTGTAAAACTTCCGTAAAGTACCCTTTGCTCTTTACAACACCCAACTTTTCATACTATTCGGAAAATGTAAAATTTAAGGTATAAAAAGTATTCTTTGTTTGATGAAAAAATTGTGGACATTGAATTTCACTTGAGATTTTTGTGCACCAAACACACGAACTAAAGTGAATAAAGGAACCACAAGATCATGCTAGAAAGCATTTAAACAGTATGTCAACGCAAAGTGAATAAGTACAATGGAGATGAAGAGTGATGCATGCATGCTTGCACTCATTCACCAACGAATAAGTTTGTGTAAGAATCTCTCGGTGGTGAAACGTGATGCTTGGATTTAATATAGTAAAAAAAGTTTTTTCCCGTATTTTTGAAGGCAGAATACATTATGCAGAGTGCCACTATGTACCATTACCATTAGCTAATGTATGGTCTGTTCTGAGTGAAATAACAAGGGACAATGAGCTTTGCCATTTTCTACACTGAGGAATTCGCGTAAGATAAGAATGAAGTACTGGGCTGGAGAGTACTTAGGTATAGCATAGTGTATGAAGCCGCGTGGGATGTGTTCCGGTTGAAAAATGTCTCGAGAAAGTTTTTTAAACTTTCATCAGCGTTTCAAGAAGTGGCAGCAGTGCACTGGTTGTTGTAAAATCAGACCAAAAATTTCCTAGGATAATAGTATTAAGGCATTTGCTCTCTGGGCTTCATGCTCATGCACGGATGTAGAAATTTATATGTGACCCGCTGTTCATTCAAGAACTATAGTAAACTTTTTCAGAGGAATTTTTGTAATAAAAAAATTAAGTATGGTTATGCTAGTCTCGTCTTGTTTCCTTCCTTTTTGATGAAGCCTAGTCTATTCTTTGACGAGGACACCAAAATCATATTTTTGCTTTCTAGTTTTGAGCACAAACACTGATTTTTTCGCGGTACAAAAATTTTCCTTGCTAAAAACTGTCACCAAGGAGGAAAGAAAAACAATGCGGGAGGAAACTCAAAAACAGGAAGTTTCGGTACTATCTTCACTCTCAAAAAAGCACGAATGAATTGAACGTGACATGACACCACAGTTGAGTGCATCCTGATTTAACTTTATTTAAGGATCTCTTTTTCCTAGCTTTTGAAAAATGCACGGGGGTTAAGTTACGGTTACGACTGATGACATTTGGCCTTTTCTAAATTAACTTTGTAGAAAAAATAAGTTTACAATGCAAAAAGTTGCACATTATCTTCATGCATCATGAACTTAATAAGGGTAATATTCCGCCTTTTTAATTCCTTTCGCAAGGCTGTTTCAAATCCATGAAAATAGTTTAAAAAAAACGTAATCTTATTTTATTTTAATACTATATCTCTAATATGGGGTTTGTCTTGCTTCCCGATTCACCCTCCCTAATTTAACTAAGCATTAAATGGGCGGGAGATGTGACAGCAAATTATAGAGAAAAAACCCGAAGCAGTTTGGAAAAAGCGGAGCGTTTCTTGGACTCACCAAAACCAACGAGTTTGAGAAGAGAAACGAGACATCAGTACTACTTATCTTGAGCATATGCATAGGAGGAAGGGAAAAATGATGCTGAAAAGAGCAAAGCATTAGCATTTTACATAAGTAAAACGAAACTTAATGCTACAGTAGCAGTTTTAAAATGCCATATCTACTTAATTCCTTGCAATAACAATAGCAAAAGCCTGTCATGTAAGCTCTTCCTCTTGTCTTTTTTTGTGCTCTTGCACAAACTACAGTTTTTCCAGTTACATTTAAATCCTTCCAGAGGATCCAAAGCTAGATGTAAATTTTTTTACAAGGAATGTGCTCCGCTTGTTTTTATAAGGCGAGCATATCTAATCACGGAGACTTTTCAAGGGAGTGAAGTAAACGTAGTATTCAGATTGAGTTTTTTACGTCTATCACTCACTCTTTCCTAAACAAAAGAGCAAGTAAAGCAAGGTATATAACAACAAAAAAAAATTCATTTTGATGGCCCATCTGGTTTTTCCATAGTAGACAAGCATTTTCCTCCATTTAGTTTTCTCTCTGACTTTTCACGATAAAACCTTTCTCTTTTTAGACAAAACACGCATTTATAATGTCTACCAAATAGAAAGCTCAAAGACATCATCATCAAAATGGAAAACATTATGGTGTAAAATGAAGCAAGCAAGGAAAGCAACACGCGGCTTTTTTCCACGAAAAAAAACTACAGTTTTACTCTTGATGCCCCCGGAAAAAATTATGGTACATATCACGTACACAAATGGAGTTGTTACAGGCTAACAAAAATTGAGCTTGTGTGATCTAAATGAATGAATAGCTGGAGGAAAAAATGTTTTAAAAAAGGTACACACAATACTAGCTGTATGTGTTTCTTATATTGGAAGAGACAACCGGTAAAAGCCTGAGGAGAAAGCTTTCAACCCCAATTTATGGATATCCCTGGAAAAACAGAAAAGATCGAAAGCTCAACACTTACAATATATTAGTCAGTTGCAGTGTTTGGTTTGTTATAGCTGTTTAAAATAAAACTTTAAGTGCATGCACGCGAAATAGGTACTATACCTCATAAAACATAAGTGAGGAGGTGTACGCACGATTTCATTCAAGAATTATATGGATTAAATAGGAGAGTGAAGGAGGAAAGCTCCACAATGTGTAACGTTTTCTTGTTTAAACATTTTTGCTGGTATTCTTTTCGTGAGTTTTCATGTTAGGAGAATCTGATGAGAAGGACGATTTGTATGAATAGAAACTTGAATAAGGGAGGGCAAATAGGAGGGGAACAGGGAACACTATCGCCCACGTTCCCTCTTTTAGTTTTTTGTCTAGCTCGACAGTTCAGTCCAATTATTAATATCAAATAAAAGTTGAAAGCATTTGTTGAGCTTAGCTCTGTGAACTAAAATTGAATAAAATGAACGGATGGATACATCATAATTAATAAAAAGTAACGAGTATGATATTGCTGATGATCAGCATAGGTTGAAAATGAAAGGCTGAGGAGGAAAAGTGACTGTGCTTAACTCTCATATTTCATGTTTCAATGCCAGTAAAGCACCTACCATTTCCTACCCCAGCTACAAAAAATGGTTTAAATTGAATATAATGATTGCTTCTGTCTGCCTTGATATTGACATTGTGTGCTAATGACTGATAAAGGAATGATAATCATGATAAAAATTGAAAAAACTCTCAAACTGTTACCAACTACCTATTATTACGAATATCTATTTGCATTGTTAACAAGAAACAATAATGTAAAGAAAATTATAATCGTAATTATGATTTCTGACTGACAATATGTCATTTAGACAAGAATTAAGGAGAATCTAGAGCGTGGATCAAGTTTTCTTATGAAAGGAGAAATATGCTAATCAATTCGAAATTGATTTTATATTATGATTCACTTTGTACATCAACTCCGGATATCCCGTGCAAATAAACGGCATTTTAAAATTACGTGCATAATATTAAATTCCAATTTCTCTCAAATTTATTTCGTCTGATGTTTTCTTTCAGAGTATAAAATCTACCTATATTTTTTTAAGAAAAAGGAGGAATTCATATTAGAGCAAATTAATAAACAGGGTATCAAATTGAACTTGACATTTACCTAACGATATTAAAATTGTACGTTCATTGTTTCTCTTTCCTCCTTTGTCTTTGTTGAATGCACAATCTGGCTTAAAATAGAAGTTCCAACTAGATTCTAAATGTTGGGTTGAGTACCAGTGAGTCATTGTGCCGTTCTTAGCCTTCGTTTAGATGATGATAATGTTTCGCGAGTCAAAGTCAATGTAATCATTATCTCTACCCATCATCTCTGATTATGCATAGCTTGTTTCGTTGTTTAATTGGGAAAGTGTTCTCACCATTGTGCGTCCTTTGTTTTCCATTCATTTGTCAGACTGTCTACAGGGTCTGTTTTGAAAGCATGCTTAATTCAATATTGAGATAGGTACTTCATGCAGACGATAAAAAGACTACGCGCTTGTCTTCCTCCATGTATAAGAATAACTTGCTTTTGTCTCCTTTTGATGGTCAGATCTTATCTACAAATAGAATTAATTGTGTTTTAAGAAATGAATAAGAATGGGTGGGTATATTGCACTTAGGCAGGGGCTATGGAAAATGAAACATAAACATCAAGAGCTACAGGATAAAAAACTCCCAGTGTTTAATGTAAAATAGGTAGAAAGCTGATTTTTAGAGGGAGGGGATTTTCCTCTCACAGAAACTTTAGCTCTTTTATACTGAATAATTAAATTAAATACTTTGAAAACTTTAGCGTGCTGTACTGTTGCTGATGTTAATGCACCTTAAAAGTTTTAGACTAACAAGACTCATCAACTTAGCTAGAATTTAAAAGGAAAATGTCTCTTCAACCATGATATTCTATGTAGAGTTCAGAAAGGTTAAAAATTTTCAGTAGCTCTCCAGAAGTAGCGGAGGTTAAAAGGGATTTCGTTTGGGGAAAGTGAATTTAAAACGAAAATATCATAAATTCGTTTCTATTTTTGGAAAGTCTCGATCAACTAGTCGTTTTCCATTTTCTTCTGTTTTGTATCATTTATAAAATAGATCTTAGTTGGATTCACTGGATTTCTTGATCTCGCCTTTAGTACAGGCTACATTCACGTCTGTCTAAATTTATTTAAAGAAACTAAGACAGACATGTATGCAATATGCATGGATTTTCTTTAGAAGAATAGGAAAAGAAGTGTCGTTATTTCTTTCTTTCCTGAAACTAAGTTTTTTTTCTGTCATTTATTTCCTTCCAGCTTATACCTCCAGCTTCACTGAAAATGTGAGAGGGAAAAGAGGGAAGAATGAAATATGCATGCGACAATTCATTTCATGCCTATACAAGTTGTTGGTCTGATGCCGATGATGATACTCAACCCGATGCTCCTAAGCTTCAAAAAAAATTCTCAAAAATGAAATGTGTACTCAGAAACCAAACTGTATAAGAACGACTTCTGTTCTTTTTTACTCTAGTGAGATTTTTACCAAGAAAATGGAAGGAAAAGACAAGCCCCCAGAAATTTATATCTGTAGTATGAAGTTAGTAATCCATAAAATATTACTGAAATTTTCATGCTCAGTCACAACTACGAGTGACACTTGTCACGAGCAAGAAAAACATTATTGTGAATGAATGAGGGAGCACTGAAAAAGTGTCCAAAACACTCATCATACACAAGTACACAACGTGAGCGGTATCAAGAAGATGTAAGGAAAAGGAACTTGGGGATATTTTTCACATTCTTTCCGTATACTTTTGGCTCTACTTTTCATAAAAAAAATCCAACCTAATGGTTATACTACGTATGACTTTGAAAACTAAAGAAAATGATAATATGCTTATACCCTCCAAAGAAAAAGTGACAGAGGTGAGCTGTCAAGTCACCAAACCTACACATTGCCTACAAACGAGCGGCACGCATGCAATTCGCGCGTTAATGTAATGGAGCTGCAGTGAAATTTGTCAAGACACACAAAAATTCGGGAAAACAGTATTTTTTAAGAACCACACACTTTGATCAGATTGCTCAAGAAAAATTGTTCTTATTGGATGCTTGGAATATTAAAAAGCGAAAATTGGAGGAACCATTTAGTTTAAATGGATGATTTGAAGGTTTTTGAGTATTGGACCAACTTTGAAGATTCTTTATTCTACATCCATTCATACATGCTCATACTTCCGGCTATCATTAATATTAAAACAGGAAACAATACTATAAGATAAAGACCAATGGAAAATGAATAGTTTTAAAAAGTGATCCACATTCGGATTTTCTTTCCATTTGGGAAACTGCAAGCACGATCACTCGTAATATCTAACAAAATGGCTTTTTATCCAAAAGTAAATCGTCTTCATGAAACAATGAGCGTGCAATAATGCATAATTTACGTAGGAATAGATCTTTGCGACGTGCATAGCTCCACGGATTGGGTAATAATTCAGTGAATATTTCATTCGTTTTATAAAGAGTAGTAGCACAAGTTGAATATTTGATATTTTTCTATGCTCTTTAATAGATAGTTTTTGCCATTCTTCATGTGTATGCACAAGAAAATAGGAGAAGTGAAGCAAATCCTTAAAAACGCGGAAGTGAAATGCACGAATAAAAGGAGAGAAGCAGCCTGGATACATTATGCAGATCCTTTTTTATGCCTGAGTATTCTTGCCTGGAGTTATCTGCTTTCATTTCAATGTGAAAAGATTTTTTTTGAGTCTGCTTTTCCTCCTGAAAGAGACTCGCTCAATGATCAATGAGCATTATTCAAAAAAGATTCGGAGTCTTCCTCATTCCTGGAGCGATTCCTATTGTATATCCTTCAAAAGAGAGAGGTCTTTAGTCCTCTTTTATTCCTTCAAAATATCTGTTTCTTCGGAGCACATGCTTGGGTGCATAGTTGAAGTGATTCCTAGAAATATATGTAGCCGATACAGTGTTCTTCTGAAGCATTACAGACCTTAGTTTTGGCACATCATGAAAAACCGAGTAGTGAGAGGGCACTATTTCCCTCACAAATTGAATACAAGTCACGTCCAATTCACATCAATTTCAAGAGCGAACAAGGATGAAGCAGAGTTCGTTTTAAAATTCTGATTTTTTTCTTTACTTGAAAAAGAAAGTAGTCTTATCTTCCGTTATCTTGAGAATAAAAGAAAATGGATATCATTTCAAGTGTCTTTCAGGGGCGTTTTCCAGTAACAGATCTTTGACTTTACCATCTCATGTATAAAGTTTTTTTTCTTGAAAAGAAGGTTATTGAAAAAGTTTGCGGAGATAATAGAGGCTCACCGGCTTGCCTCATTTTCTACTGATTTTATTCAAGCGGTTCTTCATGCTGTGAATTAAATACTTTGTGGTGATAATAGACTCCTATTGAAAAAAAGTTTCCATTTTCCAATCGGTGGCGGTGTATTGATATTGGCAGTTGTTCCTGTTTGAGGAACAGTCTGATCCCAATTAATTTATGATGATGGCCTAACATTCCAGACCACTTTTGTTCTTCATCGCCTTTCTAACCTTGTCGCATCTCTTTGCAGAGATTTTTTTTCTATTGAAGCTTAATTTTTTGCAAAACGTTCTAGATCTTAACGATAAGAAAGTGATACTGATCTGATAAGGGACTAAAAGGCTTTTGTTCACAGTTTGGTGCAGATGTTGCCAAATTATCGCTTAGCAAACGAACCGATCTGTCAACGATAATATATAATGTTCCCTGCTTTCCTTACAAATGTCATTATTAGACATTCCTTTCAAACCAATCGAGGCATAGCTTGATCCTTCTCATTTTCATTATCGCTTTGCGCCATCAATT